>JAEAOA010002346.1:7617500-7660000 GCA_016746295.1 Potamilus streckersoni
CAGTTAATTTACAGAAATGATCTAATTCTCTATTATGTACATATATTTTAAAGTAAATGTACATGTACAAAGATATATTGTAGCAATTATTTACCATTTCTAAAAAAAGAGAAATTGAAGGAATGTACTTATTAATCACACAAATGTATTGTAATGCAATTTTTATCTTCTTTGAAAAAAAGCATATAACATGAGTGCTTCCTTCATATCTTTAGATAATCTATTCCAAATCAGTGGACCAAACTTTCCTTAAGTAGTTTTCTTTGTTTTTTTGGAATTTTTTAAGTGTTGCTTTACATACAGGTTGAAAATGATTTTCCAATTGTAGTGAGGATTCTTTGGCATTGCTTGCTTTGGTTTGGCCATAGTTAGGCTGTACTGTTAGGATTTTTGGAATTTGTTTGCTGTAGTTTGACTAGAGTTAGGCTCTAGTGAGGATCCTTTGGAGTTGCTAGCTATAGTTTAACCATAGTTAGGCTGTGCTGATGATTTTTGGGATTTGATTGATGCGGTTTAACCATAGTTAAGTTGTACTGAGGATCCTTTTGATTTGCTTCCTGTAGTTTGACCATAGTTAGGCTTTACTGAGTATGCTTTGAATTTGCTGCTGTGGTTTGACCATAGTTAGGCAGAGATCCTTTGGATTTGCTTGCTGAGGTTTGACCCTATTTATGCTGTACTGAGAATCCTTTGGATTTGCTTGCTCTGGTTTGACCATATTAGTCTGTACTGAGAATCCTTTGGATTTGATTGCTGTGGTTTTATAATAATTATGCTAATTAGAGGATAATCTTATTGTGTTTTTTTACACAAGTTTAGACTTTTTCATATATGTGAGTATATTTGTATATGTGTGTAAGAGAGATATGTCTTTTAGGTTTCACTTAAGTCTTAAAGGAGGATAGTGTTTATTATTATTATGGGCATTTTATAATACACAAATTTTTTTTTCTTTAAAGGTGTGACCAACACACTTGTCTCGCCTGCTGTTCCAGGTGTTGCTGGCTCTTTACAACAGCAGAATTCTACCTCCACATCATGCACATCTCAGACATCAGGAGGGATAATATCTATTCCTCGACATAACAGTTTCTCCAATAAGGTGTCCAAAAAAGGTAGCCAGACCAAAAATGGTATGTTATGTCAGGCTTTCCAGTGGCCCTAATTTTTCCTTCTTTCCTTATTATCTTATGTTTTGTCAAACTCCCTCTTTTTCCCTCTTTTTCCTGGGGCCCTGAGTGGCTGAGTGGTCTAAAGCGCTGTCCGTTACAGATCACTGCCATCTCACCTCTGTCTGCGTGGGTTCGAGTCTAGGATTCGTCGAATGTGGATAAGTGAGAAAGCTTGCCAGTAGCTTCTCGTGGGTCGGTGGTTCTTTCCGGTGATTTTCCGGTTTCTTCCTCCACCATTAATACTGGCCGCCATGAATAGCCTATCGTGTGCTGAAAAATGGCGTTAAGCCCAACAACAAACAAACAACAACCCCTCTTTTTCCAAAAATTGGTCTAATAGTCCTACTTTTCTTTAATTTTATATTGAAGATTGATTATTCACTGCTTTAACTACCATAGCAAAGCAAATTCATGTATGTCGTCTTTGATGTGAAGCTGAATATTGAAGGTTTATGTGCCAAGTTTAGTTATTTCAGATTGTATTTTGTACTATATCACTTCAAATGAGCACAACAGATACATTACATTATAATTAATTAAAAATTATTGGAGTACTTGCATAACATTATTGGAATTATGAAATCATTAAAAATGGTTAATCAACTTGCACTATGGACAAGCAATTTAACTTTTAGTTTTTAACATGTTTAAAACATCACTAAAAGGTGACAAAATCAAAAACATTCTAAAGATATCAAACAACTCTTTTATATGTACATAAGAACATATGCACGAAGTCTTATCATTGTTGTGGGCAACTGTTCAAAATATACAGGTCATAAATATTATAGGTGAGTAACCTCAACTTTACAACAGCATGTTTAAGGTGACAGTTTAAAACTGATTCTAAATCTTTTTGGACTTTGTTGATTTTGGCTGAAGTTTTGGAAACTGAAACAAATATTAAATTGCTTCCTAAAGTATAAGTTGATCAAATATTTTTTTTTATTTTTACCTTGTAATGACAGTAATGTAGTTCAGGTTCTCCTATTAGTCAGAGCAATTATTTACAATGAATAGTTTCTGATGTGCACATTTAAAGTCATTTGCCTAACATCTTCTTTTAGAAATTACCCTACTAAATCCTTTTTTCACTTTGGGTGGTGGGAAGACTTAATATACATTTTTTGTTTTAATGACAAATGAAAGGTACACTGAATACATATATTTGAGGTTGACCATGCATAAAAAGGATTGATGAATTTACATTTTCTGTTAATATTAATCAACCACAGAAGAATGTACTTTTTCCCTGAAAAGAAAATGATCATGGAATTTTTCACAAAATTGTACTTGTGCTCTTACACTTGATGGTATATTTGTATATTTGTCGTTTAAGTCTTTGCAGTACATTTTCCCATGATTCTCAGCTATTATTGAAATGGTCAGAGGAGAGAATGATGGAATTTCTGTGCTGCATGAAAGTTTTTCTTTGTTCTTCTTAATAAAAAAAACCAATGCATGCTGATAGTAATTGGTCCAGTTAGAGAATTTAAGACCTGTTGAAATATCACTGTTATGATTAGATTACAGTGGAATATATATATATATATATATATATATATATATATATATATATATATATATATATATATATATATATATATATATATATATATGTATGTAAAGAATACAAATCATATGGTGAATAACAGCCCTTTCAATCGCACTGGAGTTAGCAAGGGATCACATGTGTCAGGGATTGTTTGACTGCATATCCACAACAAGTCTATATTGGCTGATTGAGACAATGCATCTGTAGGTCGAATTTATGTAAAAACAGCCATGTAAAATTTTACAAACACAATGTTTTCTATGTTTTATTTGTTTGATTTGTCTATGTTCTGTATATGCCTTTGAAAAAGACTCATTAAGAGTCGAAATCGCTCAGGCTAGTTAGATACTAGTTTTGCACTGTTTGTGGTCAGTTTATTGCATATATATATATATATATATATATATATATATATATATATATATATATATATATATATATATATATATATATATATATCCACACACAAGCCTTCATTTTCAGTGAAATCTGAAGATGTGCTGCACAAGTACATGAAGGTTATAGTCCAGATACCAGAAGAAGAGGTAATACTGTAATGTGTTTGGAGTTGAGGTAAAAAAAAAAAAATACATAGATCACTCCAACCTCTTTCATTTACTAGATCTTGCAGTTTATTATTGTGTCAAGAAATTATGATTTCACCAGAAAAGTTCTTATTTAGATAATACTAGCACAAAACAAAATAAATATTAAATAGTCAACAGTTTTTTAATATTGCTTTCAGACTTATATATGAGTTTTCTCACACAAATTTTTGTGTTCATGTTCAGAATGGGAAGATATAATATTTGCAAATATGTAGAATGATCTATATAACAGAAGTGTGATAAAGCATGTTATATTGACAATGATGATATTAGTGTTAATTAGCAGGTGAAAATCAGCATAAATATTCAATTAATTATGTTTCACATTATCTCTAATAATTCAGATAATCCTAATTCCAAAACTGATCTTGCATAGAAAAATAAGTTACTGGTTCTCAAAATTTGTTCATGTGATGTACTGAAATTGTAGCAATTTTGAGAGGCAAATCAAGGTTCAGACCCAGATTTATAGGTATGGGGTATTTGGACATATAGGCATGGGGTATTTGGTCATATAGGGATGGGGTATTAGGTCTTATAGGCATGGGGTATTTGGTCATATAGGCATGGGGTATTTGATCTTCTAGGCATGGGGTATTTGGTCTTATAGGCATGGGGTATTTGGTCTTATAGGCATGGGGTATTTGGTCATATAGGCATGGGGTATTTGGTCTTCTAGGCATGGGGTATTTGGTCTTATAGGCATGGGGTATTTGGTCATATAGGCATGGGGTATTTGGACATATAGGCATGGGGTATTTGGTCTTCTAGGCATGGGGTATTTGGTCATATAGGCATGGGGTATTTGGTCATATAGGCATGTGGTATTTGGTTATAAGGTATTCACTAAATGACAAATTATGATGCTTAGTTGGTTGCAAATTAATTTCTAGCACTGTACATGTCCTTTTGCTTAAATGGTGGCATTGACATGGGGTTCCCTTTAAAGTATTTTTTATAATATGTGACCAGTATATCAACACCTTTGTGAAGGTTTTTTTTGCTTATGTTTTATACCTCACTGATCTTATGAGTATAGTGACTTTTACAAGTGAATTTTAGCCTGACTTTGTGTTTTGTTGCATTGAAAGTAACATTTAAATAGTAATCACCTATAGTTACTTTTAAGGTTAATAGTCTTGACTTAGCTTTTGCAGTACTGGATTGTAAGTATGATAACACAAAGAAGTATATTAAATGTATTGGTATCATTTGACATTAGGAAAATAGTTTTGTTACCAAATTTTGTATTGGGGAGTTTTTCACAAGAATAGGGTTTTAGTACTTATCTGTTAAAAATAAAGAAAAGAAAATAGTATTGTCTTTGATTCCTAGAAGTTTGTTTTGCTTTTTTGATTTTATGGCCCTTGATTGGGAGGTGTAAACTAAGACATCAGATTCTTCAGACTAAAAAAATCTAGTATAACATGTACCAGGTTTTATTGTTACTAATCTGTGATGTACACAAAAATTTGCCATATTTACAAAATTTTACATATCTATATTCTATTACAGTGCATATAGTATCTTTTGATTTGTTCCTGTTTCCTTTTGTGTATCTCCTCTTGTCAGATTAATGACTCTTAGGAGTTGACATGTATGATATATGCATTGTAGGACTGCTGTATTTGCTGTGAGAAACTGTCAGTTGCATCAGGATATGGGGAAGGGACTCCAGAAGACTTTGTTATCATTCAACTGGAGAAGTGCAGCCACATGTTTCACAGACTTTGCTTGTTTGCCATGTATGACAGTGGACACAAGGTTAGTATGGCTGTTTGCATTTGTTTGTATTCGTGTCTCATGCCATCAGCAGATGTTGCCTAAAGTCAAAAATAAATATGAGATTGATTTTGCTAAATCAAATGTGCTTAAAATTTGTAAGTTTGGATGCAAGTCTTGTTATGTGTTGTTGAAGGTAGAACCCAAATCATCCCATTACCATAATGTCCAAGGTGCTCTTATGCCTGTGGCAAGGTTTATTTGCTGTCTTCTTCAGAAGAGGAAAAAAAATCTGATGGAAGCAGAATTCAGTAACTAATTTAAAAAAATTCAACCCAAACCTAATATTTATTACAAGATGTTGACCTGCACTGCAGTGTTAATTTTCCTTACAATGGTTGAGGAAGATGACCAAAATTACAGTACTTTAAATATTTGTAGTATTCAGTGAAACATGTCTTAGTTTACACCTCCCTATCAAGGATACCTGTTCATTTATTGGTTCCTTCTTGTATGTATTGTAATTGCTGTTCCCTATGTTTTATTTATAGACAGAATTTACTGTAATTAGGATTATGCATTGTTGTGTTTGGTTAATCTTGGTAAATAAGTGGTTAGAAGGCATAATTGTTTTATGTGATTCTTAAACCTTTGATGATTCAGAGGCTGGCACGCTGTACAAGGATGTTACACTATCAGTTCAAACTGCACTAGCCTGTACAAGAATGTCATGATGTGAATTTAAACTGTACTGGTCTGTACAAGGATGTTGCACTGTGAATTCAAACTGCACTAGTCGGTACAAGGATGGCACACTGTGAATTCAAACTACAATGGTATGTACAAGGATGCCATGCTGAATTCAAACTGCACTGGTCTGTACAAGGATGCCACACTGAATTCAAACCTCTCTGGTCTATACAAGGACATCACACTGAATTCAAACTGCACTGGTATGTACAAGGATGCCACACTGAATTCAAACTGCACTGGTCTGTACAAGGATGCCACACTGAATTTAAACTGCACTGGTATGTACAAGGATGCCACACAATTCAAACTGTACTGGTCTGTACAAGGATGCCATGCTGAATTCAAACTGCACTGGTCTGTACAAGGATGCCACACTGTGAATTCAAACTGCAATGGTCCATACAAGGACATCACACAGAATTCAAACTGTACTGGACTGTACAAGGATGTCACACTGAATTCAAGCTGCATTGGTCTGCACAAGGATGTCACACTGAAGTCACATTGCATTGGTCTGTACAGGAATATCATACTGTGGATTCTATCTATTTTGGTCTGTAATGTTTGGGTTGAGATTTTAGGATCAAAGGCACAAGAAAACTTTATAATTCAGATTGAAATAAACATGACAGTAGAGCCTCAAAAAGTTCAGTACTTGTTTTGGCTAAGATGTTGGAGTCAAAATGCAGGAGACAATTTCATTCTGAAACTTGGTAAGTCTTTTAAAAGATTCAGATTATAAAGGAATCATAATCAACATCAACAGAATGGTTGCCCAAACATTTAGGAAATTTTGAATGTATAGATTGATGACCACTTCAGACAAAACTCTATCTTCCCTCAAAGAGGATAACCACAGAGGATAATTATTCTATCAAGGCTCCTGGAGTATTCAGATGATCAATGTTTTATTTACTCAGGTTTTGCTCCATTTAGCAATCAACTATTTATGCTGAAAAAAGCTGAAAATTTAATTTTGTGCAACAAAGATTTGTTCTAATAAAGATATTTATGTTAACAAGAGTATCCATATTATGAGAGTTTCATTGTAATTCTTTTCTTTTTTATCAGAATGACCATCTACAGTGTCCCACCTGTAAGACAATCTATGGTGAGAAGCAAGGAAATTGTCCACGAGGAATTATGGAATACAACTTTATACAGGAATCTCTGCCAGGATATGAAGGATTTGAAACAATACAGATCAGTTACACTATTCAATCAGGAACACAGGTGAGTATTATTGTTTTACATTATTTACTCTGTTATAATGAATACTCAGCATGGAGCAGTTTTGTAGTTTTTGCTGGTTCTTCTTTTTTAGCAGTACTTTTAGGATATTATTGACTACCAATAAGAAAGATGTGAATCAGTTGTTTGCTAACTTTTCAAACATATATCATATTTAAAGTTACATTAATTTTCCATGCAAGAATACTGAAAGTTGAAATACTAGCATGACAAGATTTCATGACTCACCCAATTAAAATTGGTAAAATTGTTTTAAACAGTGGCACACAAGTCCAAGAAAAGTGAATCACAGCAATGACCTTTCATATAAGACAAGACAGCTAGGCATTTAAAAAATATTTGGTGTGTCCCTTTACATTGTTCTCATGATGTCAGGAAATCATTCAAAAGATCATTCTGACACAACTGCTCACATCAAACACTAACTAAAGGGGAAGCAGAGCAAAATGTTAGAGAGCACTTACTATAGGTGTAACTATAAGATGATTGTGCCCAATCTGAACATAATGTCTGTTTACAATTTAGAAAAAGTGAGTTGTGTTCCCAAATCACCATACCCATGAGTGTAAATACTATCACACATCACTAGCCAAACTGGAGAATCTGGGTGGATTTTTGTGGTTAAGCAATCATTTTAGTTGTTTAGAACCTGCAAAGAACAAACTGATTTCACGAGTTAAAATTTTGTTTTAGGAAGGAGTACAATTTTAAATCAAACATTATTACTGTTATTCTGTAAACACTGACAGCCATAAAAAAAAGAAATCAAAGTAATTCAGATTTACAATGTAGATTGTCATGTACGTGTACTTTGTACTATAGTGAATCCAACACTGTGTGTGGGAGGGGTTCTTGATTGTTTTTTTTTTTTGGAAAAGAAAAATATGTAATCAAAGTGATTTGTTAAGTGAATGGTCCCATTCACACAGTACAGTCTTGATGTTGTGTGATTATCATTTGTTAAGGAGTTAAAGTTTCATTTAGAGTTGTATACAAAGCAATGGATAACTGATTTCTTTAACCCAGTATCATGCTTACATCGTGATAGCAATGAAAATGACTTTATGACTAGTGAACATGCTAATAAACACACAAAAGCTGAGATGAAAATCAAACAAAGTGAAACTTCTGATAAAGAATTGGTTTCCATAATTATTATGAAACAAAAGAAGATGAACATTGTCACCCTCTCAAGTAATTACAAAAAAAATGAAATGTGAATAAAAAAAAATATTAATATGATATTTGATGGGTTTCATTCATGTAACTGACTTATCCAATTACTTTGAGACTATTTTTCCAAGGAATTCTTTGCAAAGTACTTTGGATAGCTAAATAATTACTACATGCAATAATAATAATAATAATAATAATAATAATAATAATAATAATAATAATAATAATAATAATAATAATAATAATAATGCTGATAATAATAATAATAATAATAATAATAATGTATTTATTTACAGAGGGTAACTCATTTAATCTAACACAATTAATTTTCCATGATCCTCTCAAAAAACAATATATATATATATATATATATATATATATATATATATATATATATATATATCTTTGTGCAAATTTTTCTCTCCTGAAAATAACTATATAAATAAACACATTTACAAATGCATTGAATTTTTTACTTCATCTCTCCAATATGTTCTGAAAATGACTTTCAGCAACATCTTCATGTATACTTAGCAGTTAATGAACATTTCTGCTTAGATATATCTCTAGGCTATTCAGCAAAAATGTGGCATGCAGTAAGTTTGCCATAAGTATTATACTTTTTCACAAAACAACATTAGGTACAAAAGCTGAGAGCTGTTCATACACTGATTTGGTATATACAAGACATTTTTTCATACTTTGTTTTATAAATATGCTAATTTAACAAGCAAGTAAAAAATTTGAAAAGTAACACTACTAAATCCAGAACTCAAACTTGAATTTATATTTTTTTGTTTGTTTCATTAATATGTAAGTTTGAAATACTGCATGTTCATTTCTTAAAGGATTTAATTTAATCAGCAGATCAAATGTGAGCTAAAAGTGAATTCATTATTCCAGTATTCAGTATTTTTACCCCTAAAACTTCGACTCCCTTTGAATTGTTCAATTCTGAGTTTCATTACTTATAATTTGTTGTTAAAATTTGATCTTAGATGATAGGGAGAAGATGTTTTGTAGAATAACTTAGTCATGTGCTCTGGAACATTTCCTTTGATACATTAAAAAAAACGAGAACTGCTTTCAGATAAAATTATTCTTTTGTCCATTTTTAACCATTTTAATTATGTGAACAACCACTCTGGTGGCCTAGTGGTTATAGCATTGCCTCGGATGTGGGAGGTCTTGGGTTCAATCCCCAATTAAGTCATATGAAAGACTCACAAAAATAGTACTAACAGGTGCCTCACTTGATGCTCAGCATTAAGAGATTAGTGTTAGCACTGGTTGGCCTGGTGTCAGGATAATGTGACAGGTTGGGGCATAATGTCACATGTCTGCAGCATGATACCCCAGAGCTAGACATCACTATAAACAATCACAATGCAAACATCGTATTGATATGACTGAAAAATTGTTAAAGCTATGTTAAAAATCATAATCACTTCACATCACAATTATGTGATCATGTCTAATGATGATGCATCAATCAGGACATCAAGAATCGGTTGAGATGTTTGTTTTTTATGTTTTAGAATCTCATCTTGGAGTAGTATCACATGGACATGCATATAGCTCTTAGTACAGAGGATTGTGTATATTGTTTTTCATATATTTTGTCATACCCTTTAATTTTTCATACACAATCCAGTTATCAAAGTAATATTTAAATGTATCATAAGTTTTCATGCATATCACTTTTTAGGTTTAGAAAAATTAATTTAATTATCAGACATAAATTTCTACTAAGAAGATTTACATATTTAAAAAAGATCAAAATTGTCATATTGCCATTTAATTTTTGCAAAAAGTAATAATTGTTGGTGAGTGAATACAATGATTGATGCATAATCTCTCTTATTGTCATTACAATATCTAATGGTGTTTGTTAACAAATGGACAAAGGCCTTAACAGAACATACCTTTAAATATTATTGTTATTAATTAGTTTTCCATATTAATTCTGTCACCATAACAAAACACCACCTGCATTTTAACATGAGTTCAGAAGCCCTTTGATCTTTTCTTATCCAACAAAAATTATATCTCAGTACATGCTAAAGTGAAGACTACAGACCATTGGTCAACTAGTCTTATTGTTTCATCAGTCATACAAACATATCATATAAAAACCTTGTCATTTTATATCGTAAATTTGAAAGTCATAGACTCTGTTGAATCAATTTGTATACATACATATGCTATCTTTTAAGTGCTTGTACTGTTTTCACTTGGATATAATTAGCATTTTATTGCAAATCCATTCTACAATATACCCCTCTATTATCTTTATTATGAGTTTGAGTAACAAGTAATGCTTATGATTACTTGTCCTTAAAAGACATATGCTGTAAGGAAAACAGCTTAAATAGCAAATTGACATTTTTCCAATTTCCTAAAGAGAGCCTCATTTCCCTACTGGGAACCTTGCTGATTTTGACCTCTTCTGTTGATTCTTGCCCTTAATCTGGTAACCAAGATTCTAAACATGTAAATAACACTGCATAGCCACGTGGTTGTTGTAACAATGTAAATCATAATTAAAACAAGAATGAATTTTTGATTTAGCTGTGTTAATTGATAATGGAATATAGTAGGCTCATAATACATTAGGATTATCACAATTGTCAGGTAACTGAAAAATAATAGTCTTTTTCCTCTTTGCAAAAGCTAGAAATAAAAACTGCCTGAATATATATGGTCTTGGACGCTGACAAAATTTCATTTCATCTCTCTATTTTTTATTGCAATTTGATAATGAAATTATTCTTTCTCTAAAAATATAATTTGCACTTAATTTCTTGACAATGTGGACTTGTGTCGTTGTGTAAAATTATAGCCTTAACTAATAAATGTTCAAACCATCTTAATTATTTTGCCAACATTACACATCATAACAGCTAAATATGCTCTTAATGCAGAAGAACTTGCACAATGAAGCATAATCTCTCCTTTCTCTGTCTGCCTTGTTCACTTATAATAACAAAGATCTTTTTGAGTTCTTTTATTTGTTTTTGTAATTAGATTCTTAAGTTGAGAGCAGAATGAGATAGAAAATATATGTTTAATTTGTACATTTGTAACGATAGGTTTCAAGTATCGTGTGTCCCTTAGAACTTGTTTAGGTATGATCCCTTTATTTTTCGTCCATGGTCAATACAAAAAACTGATAATTATTTATTATACTTTAATTTTTCATTTTTCGTAGACTAAAATTAATTATGTTTTCGTGTACAAAACATTATATGAAATATTGTAGAACAGGACGTAGGAGTAGTACCACATGGGCATGCATACAGCTCTCAGTACAGAGTATTGTGTATTGAACAGTGCATGGGCGCCTGCAGAATTTTTGGTGGTAGGGGTCAGGATTTTTTTTGCAGATGTGGGATCAGTCAGTCATGGCAGAGAGAGTTAGTATAGTAAACAGTCTGAAACTGAAGTTAATATTTAAGTATTTTGATCAGAATCTTGTGACATTTTCAGCTTCATTTGCATGATTAAACTTGTTGGAATTTATATATACATTTGCAGTATGATTTGGGGGGTCACATGTAAAGAACAGAGTGTATAACTAGTGCCATATGGGCATGCATACAGTTCAGCTCTTAGTTCAGAGGATTGTGTAAAGAACAGGGTGTAGGAGTAGTGCTACATGGGCATGCATACAGCTCTTAGTTCAGAGGATTGTGCAAAGAACAGGGTGTAGGAGTAGTGCTACATGGGCATGCATACAGCTCTTAGTTCAGAGGATTGTGTAAAGAACAGGATGTAGGAGTAGTGCTACATGGGCATGCATACAGCTCTTAGTTCAAAGGATTGTGTAAGGAACAGGGCTACATGGGCATGCATACAGCTCTTAGTTCAAAGGATTGAGTAAAGAACAGGGTGTAGGATTAGTGCTACATGGGCATGCATACAGCTCTTAGGTCAGAGGATTGTGTAAAGAACAGGGTGTAGGAGTAGTGCCAAATGGGCATGCAAACAGCTCTTAGTTCAGAGGATTGTGTAAAGAACAGGGTGTAGGAGTAGTGCTACATGGGCATGCATTCAACTCTTAGTTCAGAGGATTGTGTAAAGAACAGGGTGTAGGATTAGTGCTACATGGGCATGCATACAGCTCTTAGGTCAGAGGATTGTGTAAAGAACAGGGTGTAGGAGTAGTGCCACATGGGCATGCAAACAGCTCTTAGTTCAGAGGAATGTGTAAAGAACAGGGTGTAGGAGTAGTGCTACATGGGCATGCATACAGCTCTTAGTTCAAAGGATTGTGTAAAGAACAGGGCTACATGGGCATGCATACAGCTCTTAGTTCAAAGGATTGTGTAAATAACAGTGCTACATGGGCATGCCTACAGCTCTTAGGTCAGAGGATTGTGTAAAGAACAGGATGTAGGAGTAGTGCCAAATGGGCATGCAAAAAGCTCTTAGTTCAGAGGATTGTGTAAAGAACAGGGTGTAGGAGTAGTGCTACATGGGCATGCATACAGCTCTTAGTTCAGAGGATTGTGTAAAGAACAGGGCCACATGGGCATGCATACAGCTCTTAGTTCAAAGGATTGTGTAAAGAACATGGTGTAGGAGTAGTGCTACATGGGCATGCATACAGCTCTTAGTTCAGAGGATTGTGTAAATAACAGGGCTACATGGACATGTATACAGCTTTTAGGTCAGAGGCTTGTGTAAAGAACAGGGTGTAGGAGTAGTGCTACATGGGCATGCAAACAGCTCTTAGTTCAGAGGATTGTGTAAAGAACAGGGTGTAGGAGCAGTGCTACATATATATGCATACAGCTCTTAGTTTAGAGGATTGACTGACACCATAAAGGGAAAATAGATTTGTGTTGAGATAAACAATAAGCCAAGAAAACAAAATGTATGTTCCTCCTAATTATAAAAAAACTTAACAAATTTAATATAGGGTTTGCTGAATATACTGTACCAGCAGAATTTGATGTGTGTTGTTTTGTTTTTAAATTTTGAACTTCTGAAGTTTCTTTGTATTAATTAAACTATATAATAAAGTTTGAAAAATGTACTATTGTATCATTCCTTGCACATTCTGATGAGTCAACATATCCATGTTCAGTCAACCAATCAGTCATTGAAATGAGTGATGCTCATTAGTGCGCACAAAATATAACATCTGGTATATGAAATATCAAGCTAGGTCAATGTATCACAGTATATTATTCCACTTTACTGTATTTGAAACTTAATAATTGACAAAAATCTGACTTACTACCTAGATAATATGTAGCCACAGGGGAACTGTACACTAGCCTAGTTTCTTAATTAAGCTTATTAGCTGAATCTTTTATTTATTAATTGTCCAACAAATATTTGAACCTCCAGGATGGGAGAGTATTTTAAGTGAGATGAGGGTGTCTC
Source organism: Potamilus streckersoni (assembly GCA_016746295.1). Taxonomy (NCBI): domain Eukaryota; kingdom Metazoa; phylum Mollusca; class Bivalvia; order Unionida; family Unionidae; genus Potamilus; species Potamilus streckersoni. The sequence continues at coordinate 7,631,132 of JAEAOA010002346.1, forward strand.
CTGTATTTCCAGTCACTCACTGAAATCTCATGTGTATGCCAATTTATTTTTAAAACTAAATTTCAATTAATTTCACGCCTTGCTTCCAGTGTAGCATATTTTGTTTAATACTACCTGTGATCAGATGTCTCTGAACTGGCTAAGCTGGGCAATATGATTTAGTTGCTCTTTTCAGCATAAAACAGTTAATATCATTGATTCTCTTGGCATTGTTTGGTTGGTTGGTTTCAGTGTTTGAAGTTTGTTGACATGGATTACAGTATAAGTGGTCTGAACTTATTCTGAAAGGATTTAAGATATTAAAAAATTATGGTTGGAATACAAAATAGCTATATCAGCATAAAATAGGGTTGGTTTGGCCTCGGTGTTTAATGTTTGTGGAGATATAGGTGCATGCATTATCTACCATTACTAGAATATCTAAGCAACCACAATATCACATAAACTTTCATTGATGGATGGAAACGACAATCACAATCATTGGAATCAAGTTCAAAGGACATGAATATGAATTTTGCCATGGTGGCAAGAATGGTATTACATGTCGTGCAGCATATAAAAGCATATTAAACAAAACAACAAAATATACCATCACTGAAATCTAGGTTCATAAAATCTGTATCAAATGTGTATAAATATATATGTATCAAGTCATTGTTTCCTAACTTTATAGCTGAACAAAATCTCTTGTTTATGTTAGATCATTTTTCAGATCTAGACAAAATAATGTTCTTATGCTTTGAATACTGAGATAAAAAGACTAAGAAGTGCTGTAATGAACAATTTGCCATTCTGATTGAAAGTCCTCCTTCATTAAATGCCAAAATTCCCAACCAATTTTGCAAATCTTCCAATTTATACCAAGCTGACTACTCTATTCTGTCATATGTATTAACAAAGAAATAATCTGTAAACTAGACCTAGTGACCTTTGAATTTTGATAAGATGTTTATCTGGCATTTTTGTGGAAAACAAATCAAAGGCAATTTGATAAAAGCTATTTGTGAAATCCTGTGACCACTGTCCAGTGGCTCAAAGTATGCATCAGTCAAAACCTTTAATGTGCATGATATAACCGGTAAATTAAATATAATAATTTCCGGATCTTTGATATATGTATTCCTATATCCTGTGAAAAAGCCAACATTCTTATCTTAATTTAAAAGAAAAATCTATTATCTGCATGAGCTTGGATGGTGTAAATTGTGTTCACAAAGAGTTCATACATACATTTTAATAATCATACCAAATTCCTTTTTAGGGCCCAGAACATCCACACCCTGGGAAGAGGTTTTCAGCAAGAGCTTTTCCTAGAATGGGGTTTCTTCCTGCTAATGAGAGAGGCAAAAAGGTATGATCTTTTTTATGTTAACTTCTATTTTGTCCTCTTTTTATCACAGTCATAGGAGGTCTGTGCCTTTCATTGCCTATTGCTTCCCATGTATACTTAAATAAGTATCAGAAATTAATAGAATTTTCTCCAGGTTTGTGGGCAGGATTATTGGTATCCTTTATGCATAAGCAAGATAAGAAAATTTCATACAAGTGTCAGAATAATTTATCAGACACTGATGTGACTTTACAGAGTGTCTGATATACGGCACAGACAATCCCAATACCAGCAAAAAGAAAATGGAAAATGACCATGCAAGTAACAACTGATATCCAAAGTAATCTTGCATTGCAAACAACAGTACTCCCCTCTCAGTCATGCATCACACCAGCAACAGCAATATGTGTATACCTGGCCATCAGCTCAGACAAGTCTGTTGCCTGCACCAACAACTGCATTTCCCAGTGCTCAGACAAATGTGTCTAACTCACACAACTGAGACACCAATTTCAGCACCCCTTCCTCCAAGTGATGTGTCTTAAATACTAACTAGAGTCCAACACATGAAATCACAAGTCAGAAAATATAGGGCTATAATAATTGGCTCCTTAAATGTACAAGGTATAGTGGGAAAAACAGACCAGATTATATTAATGTTGTCTTCAAAGGAAAATAATATACATGTTTTAGGACTCACTGAAACCAAATTAAAATGCTAATTACAATGATAACCTATTTCACTGTATTGGCAACAATAAACTATTATGCAGGGAGAGATACAGCAGAGGGAGGTCTTGTTGAATACAATAGGGAAGATGTAAATGCAGAAAGGTGACTTGACTTGGAGTCACATGAAATTGAGAATATTTGGGTGGAAATTTCTGAAAATAATGCAAAATCATTCCTAGTTGTTTTTTTTTTATAGGCCACCTTCCTCCAAAGCAATTTTGAATGATAACATTTTGAAACAAATGGAAAATGGTTTCACACAAAAGATAGAAACATATAAACTTGGTGTTATAAATAAGGACCTTTTCAATAATTAAATAAGGAATAACTGGATGGAATTGTTGAATCATTAGGCCTAGTCCAGCTGGTAAATGTGGCCACAAGGTGAACAGAAAAATCAAGCACTCTTGTTGATCACATTTATACCAACCTGCCAGATAATGTGGTTTGTGTTAATGTACCGAATGTTGTTCTTGGTGACCACTATCCTACATTTTTGACAAGAAAGGTTAAAGGCAAGAGAAATAAGAAAAATTCACACAAAACTATCACTTGCAGATTATTCAAACATTTTAATGAAGAACAATTTCCTAATGACCTATATAAAGTTCCATGAAATATGATCCAAAATTTTGATGGCATAGATGAATCTCTGAGGGTGTGGACTAACTTATTTATGGATGTAGTCTCTAAGCATGCACTACTGAAAGTACATTGAGTAAAGAATGAAATCCAACCTAATTGGTTTTCTACTGAAATCCTGGACAATATGAAAACATGAGACCAATTCAATGCTATGGGAAACCATGCACAATATAAAGTATGGAGAAATAAAATAACAAGTACAGCATATGATTAAAAAAGCTAAAAAAAAGACCTTATTGTCAATGACTGCTTGAAAACAAAAAGAGCAACAAAAGCTCCATTTGGAAAGTCTTCAATGAACTCACTGGATGAACACACAAAGAACATACAAATAAAATTCACTCACTTCTGGTACATGACACCATAGTCACTGATGACACTAACATTGTAGATGTTTTTAACTAACAGTACCAGAGAGTTAAAGAACCAGTGATAGAAAACAACTTTAATGAACTGAAAAAGTTTTACAGTGGCAAAATCTCTAAAGAGATATGTTTCTCTATTCTACCAGTATCAAACAACTTTATTTAAAAATGTCTCCATGAACTTGACACCAAGAAAGCTACAGGACTTGATCAGATTGGTCCACAACTCATTAAATTTTCTACCTCCTCTTTTTTAGATAACATAGCAATCATAATCAATTTGCAAGTATTGCAACCTCATCTTTCCTCAAAATATGGAAAACTACAAAAGTAACTCCTATTCACAAATCTGGTTCAAAGGATGATGCTGATAACTACTGGCCAATTTCAATACAACCAAATTTCTCAAAATTGATTGATTGTCTGTGGCTGATTCATGTCATATTTAACCAAACAGTTACTCTTATACCCTAATCAATCAGGCTTTAGACAGAAACATTCATGTGAGACTGCCTTGATCTCCCTAACTGATAAATGGCTTCAAGCACTTGACATCTGTATTTGCAGACTTTTGGTAAGCTTTTGACATGGTGGATTATGAAATTCTTTTGAATAAACTGAAAATCCTCTAATGTAATAAAAGCACATTTAGATGGTTTACTTCATACTTAAGTGAGAGAAAAAACACAACATGATTGTTTATATAAATAATGTTCTGTCAGAACCTGAAACAGTTAGATATGGAGTACCACAAGGCTTAATTCTAGGTCCATTACTATTTATTTTATTTGTTAATGACCTACCACTTTTAATAATGGATTCAATATTATCTACAGATCTCTATGCAGATGACACAGCATTGCCAGACATCCAAACACAAAGCATGAACTCATAATGTCTTTACAGAATGCCCTAAACAAACTGGACAACTAGTGCACATGCCATGGCATGGTGGTAAATACTGGTAAAACTAAAATATTGCTTCTCTCAGAATGGCAAAATAGAACAAATCTTGATAGTGATAAACTATGTCTGACATGGAGGGATACAAATTTGCAAATGGTCTGTCATGATAGACTACATGGTGTTTTGGTAGATAATAACCTATCATGGAATGAACATTTCAAACATCAATAAAAAAGTCCATTTAAGTTTGTCCCTTCTCAGTAGGATAAGACATTTTCTCCCTGAAAGACACAGAAAACTATTTTATAACAGTTACATACAACCTTATTTAGACTACTGTATTACATTATAGAGTAATTCAAATGATAAAAACATAGCAAAGCTGGCACATCTTCAAAAAAGAGCATTTGGACTAATATCTATCCAGAAAGAAAGCAAGTAAAATTTAGCTGGTAAGTTCAAAATATTACCTATTAAAGACTGAATCCATTTGAGAAAAGCCAAATTAATGTACAGGATATTCATTAATAGTGCTCCTAAATATTTACAATCACCATAATTCCAGAATAGGCTACCTGGCAGTACTCCTACCTGCGATCATTGTCAACCAAACAGTATAAAATTCCCAAACCAAATAAGGAATTATTTTTGAAACGTTTTCAATACTCTGGAACATTGCTCTAGAATAGTATTCTAGTTGAGATTAGAAATGCCCTGGCACTCTATTTCCTTCTTTTAAACCCCATATATCCAGTGGCTTCAGAGATGCAACTAAAATATATAATTTCCTTTGTATCTGGGCCTCAAGGTAGATTAGTTCTTACCTATTTGTGTTACCATATGTAAATAAAGTTATTGTTATTAATAGTAGTAGTAGTATTACAATGCCTTGCAGTGTCTGATACACAGACACAAACCTTTGCAGTGTCTGATACACAGACACAAACCTTTGCAGTGTCTGATACATAGACACAAACCTTTGCAGTGTCTGATAGACACAAATCTTTGCAGTGTCTGATACACAGACACAAACCTTTGCAGTGTCTGATACACTGACACAAACCTTTGCAGTGTCTGATACACAGACACAACCCTTTGCAGTGTCCGATACATAGACACAAACCTTTGCAGTGTCTGATACACAGACACAAACCTTTGCAGTGTCTGATATACAGACACAAACCTTTGCAGTGTCTGATACACAGACACAAACCTTTGCAGTATCTGATACATAGACACAAACCTTTGCAGTGTCTGATACATAGACACAAACCTTTGCAGTGTCTGATGCACAGACACAAACCTTTGCAGTGTCTGATACACAGACACAACCCTTTGCAGTGTCTGATACACAAACACAAACCTTTGCAGTGTCTGATACACAGACACAACCCTTTGCAGTGTCTGATACACAGACATTAACCTTTGCAGTGTCTGATACACAGACATTAACCTTTGCAGTGTCTGATACACAGACATAATTTTTACAGTGTCTGATGCACAGGCACAAAATTTTGCAAAGTGTCTAATGCAGAAGTCTGAACCCAAAATAGAAATTTTCATGTTGAACACTGTTGCATAATGAAGGATTAATTTTCTTGTATTCCTGAATGAAATATGATAGTCGATGTCAGAATTTCCTCTTGCATTCCTGTCAAAGTGAGAATGGTTTGTTGTGAATACTGATGCATCTTTAAAAGAGTGCAACATTCATTGAAAATTTTCTCACCACAAGATAGATCATACAAAGCTTAATTTTACACTAAAAATTCAGCGTAAGATTTGCATGATGTTTCAAGACACAGCAGTATTCAAAGAACAGTGGTTGAGACTATTGTGGCATTGGGAATACACAGTCTAAGCTCTACACTGAAGATAGCTTGCAGAGTGATACCAATGTGCATGGGTAAAAAACAAAGTTCATTCATATCCTTAAGATTAAATGAAACTGACATAAAATATTCTATATTTATTTATTATTCTTTGGTCTAGAATAGACAGGATATTATCAGTGAATCAGTCCTATTTGCAGGACACTAATTTGAACCTCTAATCAATTTTTAATACAGTTAATGTTTAACATTATTTTTATCATGATTATGCAAGAATGTTCAAAATCATGATGGTAATTAAGGAGTTTTGACAGTTCATGTGAGCTGTGATCACAGTAGGTCACATGATGAAGGTTGGCAGTCATGTGATGAAAGTCAGCAGTTGCATGATGGAAGTCAGCAGTCACATGATGAAAGATAGAGATATTTCCCATCATTGTTCTTCACTGACAAACAAAATCATACACATGTAGGAATGTGAAAAATGTAAATCTGAAAAGAAATTTATGTATTTTTTTTGGTACTTTAGAATGTATTGGGATACCCATTATTTATCCACCTATCCATCCATATGGCAATGTAAACCCATTGAATTTACTATGGCTTTTACTGTTTTCAGTTTAACTTTATATTAAAATATTACAGTATCTCACCTTTTTTAATTTTTATTGAAAATCCATTTGAATTATTCCAGGACCTGCAACAAAATGATAAAGATGTTAAAAGTACATAAAATACATTTTTTTTTCTTAAGTACATTTACTGTATTTCTTGATGCTTTTCACATTTCAGATTCTTCTTATGTTAATTGTTGCTTGGAAGAGACGTTTAACATTTACAATTGGCTCTTCCACCACAACTGGCGAACCTGACACTGTTACATGGAATGAAATCCACCACAAGACAGAATTTGGGTCTAATTTTTCTGGCCATGGCTATCCAGATCCCAACTACCTTGACAATTTGACTATGGAACTAGCTATACATGGCATCACTGAGGCAGATATATAAACATGGGAGCATAGTGAGACAGTTAAATTATGCCAATAGATTTTCTTTTGCTTATCTGTCCTCAAGGCCTAGTGAGCTTATGGTATGATATTGTATATATCATTCATCATCGATCATTTAAATTGCATCACAGCTGCTTGTTACTAATTGGAGGCTGAATTTCTGATGCAGTTTCAATCAGACATGGACACGTTTGATACTAAGCGATACTCATACATATTTATCATGCTTTACTTAGACTAAGATTGTTACCACATTGGAAGCCATTTTTCTCATCTAAATTTGATAAAATGTGGAATATGAGTTTATATAATCAAGAACTCAGATGAGTGTGATAATGAGTGATTTGCTGGGCTAGTTACCTCCCTGGAAGCCAAATTTTACTGATCCAGTTTTTATCGGATTTGCAGTGTTGTCTTATATGATCCATATATATTAGGTGATTTTGTACCTGATTCACTTAGTTTGCTACCACTTTAGAGACATATCTCTGATACAATTTTTATCAAATTGGAAATTGAGTTTATGCCCTCATAGCTTAAATGTGATAATGGGCAAGATTTATGCATAGTGATGAGGTGATCGTGCATGTGATTGGCTGAGCTTGTTGTCCTTTTGAAAGCCATAATTCTGACCTGATTCTGATCAGACTTTGAATATGTGCTTATACCTTATATCATCAAGATCTTGGATGAGTTCATTGCTGAGAAATGAGATGATCTAGGTTTATTACCATTTTATTTTCAGATCGGATTTTTAATAAACTTCGTATATAGACTTTAAATTATCCAGACCATGATGAGAACATTTATGAGTGAGAATCATGTATTTTATCAAGTTGATCATGCATCTGATTGGTCAAGTTTTTTACCCATTAGAGATTATTTCTCATCAAATTTTTATCAGATGTGGTAAATAGGTTGATATTATCAAGATATCAAACAAGTTTTATTATCAGTGATATATATGCATATTAATGGGATGATCTTGCAGCTAATTGGTTGAGATTTTACCACTCGAGGTGGTATTTCTTACTGGACTTTGGTCAGAAATGGTAAAAAGGCTTATATCATTAAGTAGTTTGGATAAATAAGCTAAGACTTATGAATATAAATAATGTGATATTATGTCTGTTTGCCTGAATTTTGTTACCACTCTAGAGACTACATTTTTAATGGGATTTTGTTGATACTTGGTGAAAAGGCATACATCATCAAGATCATGGGGTTAAATTGGATTATCCACAAAGGCCACACTTATTAATGACATGATCTGTATTTGATGGCTGAATTTGTGAACACTCTAATAACTATATTTCTGATCTGATTTTCATAAGATCTGTCAAATAATTTTATATCTTCACTATGATGGATGAGTTTGAGTATTAGCAAGATTTATACACATTTATAAGGTATTCTTGTATCTGATTGGTTGGGCTTGTTATCACTCTGGAAGCCAAATTAAAATCTGTGCACATCAAAAGTTTGTGCACATTAATGAGAATTCTTTGCAGATTAATAATTAATTAATCAATTGCCAAACTAAAAAGAATTTTATCAGACTAGTAAAAGAGCTCAATTTGAATTTGGACATGGTGAAATTTTAGAACATAATGTAGTTTTATTTAATTTTGTAGGTATTATTTTTCATGGTTTGTTAAAAAAAGGGACACTTTTGTTGGTGCTTTTGCCTATGTCAAAATTTGCATATTTAAAACTATTGAATTTCTTGGATTAAGATTCTACAAATACCAAAAATAAATAAAACAAGGAAATAAAACTTTACTGACAACAAAGGGTGATTGATTGAATGGCAGTTCAAACAGTGTATTTAAACAACAGGAAGTTTCAAAATACCTGCTAAAATCTATAACTTACAAAATGTGCTAAACAGAACAGAGAATAGACACAGCCATAAACACCAGGGCAAGTGGTTATTAAAGCATAGCTATGTGATCTTTTATTTAATGCATACATTTTGTTTCAACAATGATGACATCAACACGTTGATTTTAAGAGTTGTTAAATTCAAATTGTGTGATTACTGTCATTATTCCATATGTGAACCTAACAAATGATCAACTGCCCTTTGGTCAGCATAATTGACAGGCAGTGGAAATCTTTAATGTGTACAAAACCATGGAGGTGTGATGTTGCTAGCAAGACAGTGGAATCACTCCATTGTATTTGAGGGAGCTAAGGAGGATGCCGCCAGTGAAGATCAGTGCACTTTATCAGTGGACCTTCAAACATTAAAATGTAAAGTCGATTTATGCTAAATGGATGAAGGCTTAGGAGAAAATACCAGAGAGATCAGATCTAAATATCCATAGCTTTGAGAGCTGAACAATGTGTAATTCTGCTATTTTGGGATCATTTGCTTCAGAAGTGTTTGCATGTATAAGGAGATTTGATTTACCTAATGTTTATTCAGTGTTTTATATAAATATTAGTGAAGTGTAAGACTTAATACTCTACTGTAATTAGGGCATATACATGGTTCTTAATTATGGTACATACATTATGTTAATTAGTATGGTATATATGTACTGCCTAATTAGTATGAGTACTTCAAGCAATAGTTCTCATTTTACCTGCAGACTGTAACTTTGGATTATAAATGTGTGGATAAATGAGATGTGCTTTTTAGAAGATTTAAATTTCAGTGGAAAAGCTACTACTGTATTTAATGGATTTTTTTAGTACCCTTTAATTGTTCATACACAAACCAGTTCTCAAAATAATAATTATTTAAATGTATCATAATTTTTCATACATATCACTTTGTATTATTTGAAAAATTCATTACATAACATTTCCACTAACAAGATTTACCTTTGCAAAAAAGATCAAAAATACCATATTTCCACTTTGTTTTTACAAAACTTAATGATTAATTGTTGGTGAGAAAATATGATTGCTGCATAAGCATGGGCGCCCACACCATACATCAAGGAGGGTTCACGTCACACACACACGGAAATCATACTGCAATATATATTCCGACAAAGTTTAATCATGGAAATGAAGCTGAAAATATGTCACAATATTCTGTTCAAAATGCTTTGTAAATATTAGTTTTAGTTCCAGACTGTTTTTATTATAATATCTCTCCCGGCCGTGACTGACTGACGCCACCCACTTTTTGCCAAACTTTCTGCTGGCGCCTATATGCAAAAACTCTAATTGTCATTACAATATCTACTGGTGTTTATTAACAAAAGAACAAAGGTTTTTACGGACCATACCTTTAAATATTATTGTTAATTAGTTCTCCTTATTAAGTCTGTCACCGTAAAAAAATACCATGTGCATTTTAAAATGAGTTCGGAAACCCTTTAAATTTGTCATATCAAAAAAAATTACATTCAGCACATGCTATAGTGAAGACCACTGACCATTGGTCAGCTTTTATTGTTTCATTTGTCATACAAACATAACATATAAAAGCTTTGTCATTTTCCATTGTAAATTTGAAAGTCACTGACTCTTAAATCGATTCTTATATATACATATACTATCTTTAAAGTGCTTATTTTGTTTTGACTTGGATATAATTAACATTTTATTGAAATCTATTCTATGATGTACCTCACTACTATCTTTATTGGTGTTCGAATAACAATGCATATGATCGCTTTTCCTGATAACATCTGCTATATGGACAACTTCTTCAAAAGTATATTGACACATTTTCATTTCCCTAAATCGAGCCTCATTTCCCAATTTCCTACTGGCAGCCTTGATGATTTAACCTCTTCAGTTGAATCTTGCCCTCAATCTGGTTTCAACTTGACTAAAGAAAGCATTAAGCATGTTTAATTACGGTGTAAATAACACTATAGCCATGTGATTGTTGTGAAAATGTACATCATAATTAAAACAGGAATGAACTGTTGATTTAGCCTTGTTTATTCCCAATGGAATAGAGTAGGGTTGTAATACACAAGGATTATCCCACTCGTCAGGTAACTGAAAATAATCTGTTTTTCTCTTTGCAAAAGCTACAAATAAAAAACTACACTGAATAAATATGGTCTTAGACACTGAAAAAATTTATTTGATTGATCTGGCACACATGCACACACAGACTCATTAACTTAAGCGTTGATTTCAAGTTCTTTATTTTTTATTGCAATTTAATAATGAGATTATTGTTGCAGTAAAAATACAACTTTCACTTAGTTTCCTGATGATGTGGGGTTGTATCATTGCATACAATTTACCAGTAAATAATACCAATACTTATACATGTTCAAACCATCTTGATAATTTTGCACAACATAACAGGTACATATGTTCTAAATGCAGACAAGCATGCACACTGAACATAATTTTCTCTCTCTCTCTCTCTTTCTCTCTCATTCACTAATAACAAAAGTACTTTTGATTTATGAGACGGAAAATATGTTTACTTTGTATGTTTGTAGCATTAGATTGTTGAGTAGTGTGTGTACTGTAGAACTTGTTTTGGTACGATCCCTTTATTTTTCATATACAGTCAGTACCTCCAAATGATAATTATTTACTTTACATATAATTTTTGTACACTTAAATTAATAATTTTTTTTGTGTACGAAAAATGATATAACATACGTTACTTGTAATTAGAAGTAGAAATGTTTGCATTTATCATGTCAGTTATTCATTCATTTCTTTGAATCTGTGGTAAAATAACCATTGTGCAGTAATTTTGAGTTTTTTCCAGCAGGTGAATAATATATCTATAAATATTTGATCTGTTTTTCGTAGATCTTTTCATTATTCTTCCTTTCAATTTTAATAAGGGACGGAACATTTTATTCAGAAGGAAGTGGCTGAATTGGATCTTAACAAAAGTTTCTGGCCTGCAAATAGTTTTAAAAAATCTATGCTTAGATTTACAAAAACAGAGCTAATTATATATTTGTGGAAAAAGAAAAACTATCTAAAAGTTAAAAAAATAGATCTTGGGACAAATGAAAATCCCAGTCACTACCTCCTCCCATTAAATGGTCCGTTCATAATGTACTAGTACTTAAATACTTTACACTGTTTCCTTTTTCACTCTATCTTTACTCATCTCACAACAGACCAGTTTGGGTATTTAGTGGAACTGAGAGTTATATAGATGAACTGGAACAATTATAATTTATGATTCTTTTATATTTTTTGTATTTTAAGTGGTTCAGATAAAACAAATACATGTAAAAGATAATATTTTATTTCAGTAATCAAACTGAATTAACAAGTATTGGAACTTTTTCGTCATGAGAAATGTATATATCAGTAAAACACAAATGGAGAGGGGAAAGGCTTCTGCAAACATATGTTGCTCATTTTTGTTGAATCTTTAAATTTGTGTCTTAGAGCAACACTGGAATTCAGTATAGTTTGGTATGTCTTAAAAAGTAGTGAAACCATGTTACTTTATATAGGGTGTGTTCTTACAATTCTGCATAAGCCTGTGGTCAACCGTTATTAATATCGGATGAGCATTACTTGTAGTTCTGTGTAAGTAACCACAGGGGAAAATGATGTATTGGCACAATGTTCAGTGAATCGATGTGACGAACTAGAATCTATTCATTTTATGAGAAACAGTAGGTGCGTGAATGCTTCAGTCATATGATAAACTATTACAGAGAAACTCAATTGATAAAGTTCATTTTATTTAATATAACTGTAAAATTTGAGCACAATTGACCTTGGGAGAAATCTGCATTTAGTTTTTATTTTCCTAAACAAAATTTACACATGAGATTGACCATTTTCTTCTGTAGGGTGATGCTTTTTTGATATGTGACTGACACTTCTGTCTGTTCATACTATCAGGTCTGTTGAACTGCACTCAGTTGTATCTGTGAAATATCGAGAAAGAGAGAGAGAGCATGGTCATGTGTATACAAGTATTGCAAAAACAAGTATGTGAACTTGATACATTGCAAACTGTAAGATGCATGGTTTTTGTATAATAACAAAAATGATGTCAAGAATGGACAAAAGTTGTCCCAAATCTCATATAATTCCTAATACTGATGATCAGTAAACAATAAGAGGCTGTCAGGCTGTTAAAAACATAACCATGTCATATGGCATGTTCAATCTTTTATCAGTCTGTTGACTGAGGTAAGTGAAATGTGATTAACAGCTTCTTATATACTTGTGTATAAGCCTGGTCACGTGTTAGCCACACAAAAAACCCAACTGAACAGGTATAAACATTAAAAAGTGCATAACCATGTATTAGCCAACCCACAACTCAAAGACATCACAAGATGCATGTGGTAAATTCTAAATGTATTATTTGGGCAAACTTATATTAACAAAAAGTACATGTATACTTTTCTTGGGCTTGGCATGTATAATTATTAAAAAGAAATGATATTAACTTATTTGAAAAGTAATTTATTTAATTTTCTGTTTTCTTATAATTTCTACCTAATTTAGATTTGTTTATAATTTGATTGAACAATGACAAGAATTTAGCTATCATAAGTTGCTGAAATACTACCTCTCCCTTCTGACTAAATTATTGTTTGTTTATGCATTATTGCATCGGACAGTTTATATCAGTGACCAAGTAATTACATTTTTATTTTGCCTTAAAATTGTAAATACCTAACTCATAAAAATGTGATACCAATATGACAACACAACAAGCAACAATATGGTTTGAGTAAACACTCTCAACTAGGCTGCTGAATATATTTACATAATGGCACTACAGCATGTACATTGTAGGTTTGAACACACTCTAAATGAAGTACATTCCACTGAAAGAAGTACATCCCTTAAGAGTCAAATCATGGGCAAGACTGCACTAAGCTTTAATAATATCTACAAATGCAATGAAGTTTCAGAATGATCCTTTGAAAATTATACTAATATCATAAAAGCCAAGTTATAGTTAGCTTTGATGTAAGTGACCTTACACCTTACACATCAACTCTCATGCTGGGAGAAAAAGAAACTCATGAATTTGGGGTCGCTCCACACCTACCTCCCAATTTCATAACATTTCCCAATTTTCGCAGAGAATTCCTGATTCTTACATTAGGTCTTCAAATTTCATTTCTTCATAAAATTAAAAAGCCTACATAACTAGATATATAATATGCAATCCATGGAAGCCATGTTCTGTTGTGTCACCTGTGAATATTGTCATGACAAAATAATTACTTAAATTACTAGCATGAATTAGCTTCTTCACTGAAGAGGATGTTAAGTTTAAACATTATTCACGTAAATTTATGATTTTGTGTCATCTACAACAATACAAAATTCAGAACATAAACCAGAACCAAAAATAAATCACAGCAACAAAATTGTTGGCCAATAATATCAATCCCAGTTAATGATCACCATGAATGCTGGAGCTCCGTTCCCAACAGCCACCAAAGAAACTTACAAGAGTGAGCACCTGGCATTTTTATACTGTATATACAAACTTTTAATTACCATGGTTAAATTAAAAAAAGGAATGAAAATACATAACATTCAGTATATGTATCTTCAAAATACAAATTCAAAACACGTTTTATAGTAAACAATACTATATGCCTTACGCGTTGACAATAAGGGAATAAGGTCGGATAGATGAGGGGAAAATAGTTGCCACATGTATGGTACTGTGAGACTACCTAATTATATACCTTTAGTTAAACAAAATTTGTAATCTTTTATTTGCCAGTCACTTGCTGGTGCTTGCATAACACACAGTAGTGAAGAACATGGTTTCTTAGAATCATGACAGAGGGCCAGTCATTTTCGCAAAATAGTTGCATTGAAAAGAATTAAAGATTAATTTGTCATGCTGACTTTCTTGCTTGTTTATTCATGACTAACCTTTAGCTATTGTGCAGTTTGACAGTAGCTGACCAGAACATGAAAATAGGGCATGTTCTGGAGGAAAATAAGGCATGTCAGGGATAAACTGCATGTCCTTTGCAAATGTTGCCAATATTAGACCTGGAAGATGGATCAATATTTAGTGAAAACAAAGATTTAAAAATACCACAAAAACATCCCAATTTTAGGTCCCAATTTCTATTCTTTTATTCCTTCTTCCTACTTGGCTTTCGAAAAGTTGACAGGTATGCCTTACAACACATTTTACAAAACTATGGTAATCGTGTTAATGTTCGAAATAAAAGGCAGTTACACATCAATGTAATGGTATATTTGCCAGTCAAAATTCCCTCTTAAAACAAGCCATTTTTAGGGGTTTTAATTATTAACTGGCATGTATTGCTTTTGGACAACTAAAGAAATCCACCAACTATCAACTAACGAGATGCCAAAACATCAAGCTTTAAAAAGTGTGTAACGGTATGATGTTGTTCAGCCAAAACACAACACTAACATAGATTGATGATGATCTGTTTATCTGTAATGAGAATTTTAGCCTTTATTATTACCACTCTTCGTGAACATGTAAGTTATGCTGGTTATGTGCCTTGTACAATTTAATGTGCTTATCTTTTCATAAATATTACCTCAGTTTGTAGGATCACTTATATCATTGAAAATGAGTAACTCGTGAGCATGTGATTCAACGTAAATGAAATAGTAAGGACTAGCTGAAATGTTATCTGGAAGAATGCAATTTGGTCAAAACAATGAATACAGCAAAATCTCCATCTAATATGTTTGGGAATAAATAGGTATTTAAGTAATGCTATCTATGCTTTGCATTGTGTAAGTACTGTACATTATAGTTCAGCCTAATCTCCTGGGTAAACTCAACCAGCCTACAAATTATGAAGTCTGTATTTACCTTTAATTTTGTGATGGAGAAATCAGAAAATATGTGCATGCAAAATAATAATAAAATTATTCATTGCACTGTACTTGATGACAGTTTAACAAGTGTTTGGTCACTGAAAATTATTTTTTTTACATGCATAGGTTTTAAGGCACAGAAAAATTATTTTTTTTGTGTCTCAAGATTTGCAATCTTTACAGTAGCCAACAAAAAGACTTAAAAACTGTCAAGTTTAGACATTGGCTGATGGATAGACTGAGACTGACCCCTCCCTTCTTCCAGGCCTTTATTTTTCCTAAATTATTCAGCTTATATGTGAGTATATATAGTAGGTCATAGGCCTACTCTCACTAATTTACAAAACAAATAAAAGATTAAAAACATTATAAATGGTACAGTGAAACCCTACTAAAAAATCCTTCATTATGTACTGAATTTGGATAAGGCACAGACATGGCATGGCTTACAATATTATAAAATAATTTCATTAATTTCTTGAAGTACTGCCTTAGTGCCAAACTGAACAAGTGCATGGTTTAATGATTTGACACATGTTGTATTCTTAAAAAAAAAATATAATTTCTTCATGGTTAGTTTAAATATTGTCTCCTTAAAAAGACAATAATTATTAAGCTAGTTATTATTAAATTATCAATAATAGACTGATTAAATAGTTGTTTTTGTCTTCATTGCATCTTGTGTAAATTCATTGCTCAATCCAGGGTAAACAATAGTCAACTGATGCTAGCACAGTCATCTGGCATTCATAGCCCCAAACACCAAATAATCTAGTGGTCCAAACAAAATTCTCACCCCAGATTTATAAATCAGTTATATCCTGTCATTTTAAGGAAAAAAGAAGACCATCAGTTCCTTCTCAATCAGCTATCATACAGAACCACTGGAACTATTTTATCACCCATATTGTCAGGAGCAGTTGACACATACCTCTTCATCTGAATCCGATTTAAATTAGTCCAATATTCACAAGCCACTTGTTATTGTAATACATTATGTAATATTGTTGACTAGTGACTGGAACAGAACCATTTAAGTTCCGGGTGGTGGTGGGGGGTGGAAGGTCTTGGTATTATAATCAAACATGCTTGTCACACGCTTCTATGGTACTATTTCTATCACCTGAGAAAGGTGAACAATTAAAATTTCAATAGCTCCAAGCCCCCAGTCAACAATGCTAATAGTCTAGGTACATAAACAATCCAAGGTGAATGGTATAACAAGTCAACCAAATATAGCGATTGTATTCAGTAATTTCATCAACAAATTTGTCCATTTCAATTTTTTTCGAACTAATACGTTAAATGAACTATTAGTGTTGCCTGAGAAGTTCATCACCATGGTCATACTATTCAACGAATGCATGCTCACTAGAGTACATGATGAAGGAGAGTTATCCCTGCCTTCCCAGTGATAAATGGTGTCAAACAATGCTGTGTTCTTGCTCCGACCCTGTTCAGCATGATGTTTACAGCAATGCTGACTGACACTTTCCTTGTCATCGATATCTGGTTTAGGACAGATGGGAACATCTTCAACTTCAGAAGACTGTGGGCTAAGACCAAAGTCCAGGAAGACACCATATTCGACCTCCTCTTTGCTGACGACTGTACTTTAAATGATCTTAGTTTATCTGACATACAAGAAAGTATAGATCGCTTCTCCAAAGCCTGCACAGACTTTGGACTCACAATAAGTATGACGAACATGGAAATCATATACCAGCCTGCACCCTCAATCTCAAGCTCGCTGTTGCTGACAAGTTCATCTACTTTGGCAGCACCTTGTCACGCACAGTCTCCATCAAAGAAGGGGTCACCCTCAGATTGCTCATGCAAGTGCAGCCCTTGGCAGACTCTACAACTCTGTGTGGAATAGAACAGGAATCAGCCTGAAAACCATGATCAAGGTGTACCGCACAGTAGTACTGCCCTCCCCCTTGTATGGCTGTGAGACACATGGACGGTGTACAGTCATCATGAAGGACAGCTAAACTCTTTCCACATGCGCTGTCTCAGAAAACTTCTCCACATCAAATGGCATGACAAGATTCCTGACACAGAAATCCTCCAGAGAGCTGAGATGACAATCGTCCATGCCATGCTCAGAAGATCACAGCTCCGCTGGGCTGGCCATGTCTTCCATATACTTGATGAGCGCATCCCGAAGAGACTGTTTTATGGGGAACTAACTGAAGGCAAGCATTCCAGAGGAGGTCAAAAGAAGCGGTGTATGGACATGCCCAAAGCCTCAATGAAGTCCTGAGGCATTGATCCAGACAGCTGGGAGCAGCTTGCCGAAGACCACGATGCCTGTATTTAACAGATCAATTCAAGCGCTGCTGCATTTGAAGAGCAACGGATCATTGAGGCCAAATAAAAACACCGGCAGAGGAAGAGCAAAGACAGTGCCAACCCTCCATCGATCCAGGCCCTGGCAATTCCCTGCCTTCATTGCCCTAGACACTTCAGAGCACGGATTGGCCTCACCAGCCATCTGCGCACTCTTAGACTAGCCCAGACATGAAGCTATGATTGTCTTCGAGAATGAAGGACTAACAACAACAACAACAACAACAGTGTTGCCAATTATTATTTCATTACATGAACTTAAAGGTCTTAAGTGAGAGTGTTTCCTTTCAGTGTTGTCTCTGTTAATCATCTGTCAATCATTGTCTGCCTCTTCTTGCTCTTTGGTACATCTGGTACCCTTGACAGCATGCTCTCCTGGCTTTTCTGTATCTATTCCTCCAACACTTCCAGATCTGTTCCTCTAATACTTTCCGGTGCTTACTATCACATGCTTCTTCCAGCACTACACATACACACAAACTGCTGATGTCATTATGAGCACCTACCATGTGCTCTTCATATCTCTTTACTTGTCTCCGATCCTTGGGTGTCAAACCTCTAACTCCCACCCAGGAAGCTTCCTGTAGAATTAGATGGGATGTATATTCCTGTCTTCTTACTCTATTCTTAGGAAAATTTACCACACTCTCAAAGACCTTATATCTGAATAATGGGGAGTAAATTAACAGGTCTGCTCATGCACTCACATGTAAATGTTCCATAAACACTTTGTTCTGTAATAATTGTGCAATAATAATTGTATTATTAACAAGTTATAATGTATGCATACAAATCTCTAATTGTTAACTTCTCGATACAGTAAGCTATCATCATCAATAGCAATCATGTGCACTTCCCACCCTACGATTTACAACAGACACAAGTATATAAATACCTATATATGTATGTACAACTCCAACAATGCCTATCTCTGCATAATTCACAATCTATGTAATCATATACTGATAAGGCAAATACAAGTTTTTACAAAATTCTCTAATAAATTCATTTATGCATTATGATGTAGCATAGTTTACTGTAATAAATTACATAATCCACTTTCAATTTGATTCCTGTTCAACAATCTACTACATGTTAATATTGTGTATTAATAATTGGCTATACCATATGTTACAATATGTTGATAATTTAGCTATACATGGAAATTTCATTTTTAATAAATTAACTAGATATAATAATGTATCAATCTTACAAATTCTTGATCATGAAAGTAGTACAAATATTTAGGCAAAGATTTGTTACCTCAAGAAGCCTTTTGTTCGTAAATACAAACATAGAATTCCAACTAGAATTTCCTTTGCTTCTTTAATGTGTGCAACTTTATACCACATGAAGTACATTCTAATTGCTCTGAAATTGCCTATGATCCACTGCTAAAGATTTTTCATATACAAACTGTCCCCTGCCTTAAAATTTAATGTGCCCCTGATGAAAATGCCTGAGGGCAATTTCAACTCCATATGAAAATCCTGGGGAAATATTGTGCTACTTTTTTTTTCCTACAGAGCATCCTTGATGTGGAGCGTACTTTTGTTAGTGAACACTCCTCAGAAACTTTTCATCAGTTGTGTGTTTTCCTGTACTGGGATCTTTGTCAATAACTCTGTCACACCTGAGCATGCAGGGTCAGTCAATGGGATGGCCATGATTGTAACAGCCATTACAAGGTGAGATTTTCCCCACCAACCCTTCTTATACTTTAATTAGTAGCAAGTTTTGCTTGCAGGTAATTTATGTTTTGCCTGCTAAGCATAGATGTTACAAAGGTATCATTATTCCATCATGTTTGCAATTAGCTCCTGCTATGGACTCACAGCTGTGAAACTTTATGAAAGCATTTATTTTCAGGAGCAGCACTGATACAAAGAGTTCATGGTAACCACCATTTCACAGTTAAGTGATTATGTCAAGTTTCGCAGTAAGACCCAAGTTTACCACATTCATAGTTATGAAACTTGACTGGTATATTTGTCTTCTGGACACTATTCATCATTAGCAAGTTTATAGCACTGACCTGCTCGTTATGTTGAAATTATTTAATTCATTTTTCTGACTTAAGATCCATTTGTCTGACACTGTTTATGAAATATTCTTTAAATACATTATCATATCATAATACCTGAGGAGAACCACTGCTACCTTGCAAATCCAGCCCTTCCGGATAACACTATTAGCCTAGAAATCTAAGTTATCTGCCTACCTAGGTAGCAGTCTGTTAGAGTGATCTCCCATTTGCAAAGGGATTGGTGGCATGTCTTGCACTCATCAACAGAGACCTTGTAACATCCAAAAGTTTTTGGAAGTTGTACAAGTTGTTTATTGTTCTGGTGGCCTATGTGGTTAGAGCTCCCACATTTGATGTAGGTCATCAATTTGAATCCTGGAATAATCATACCAAAGACTTGTAAAAATGGTACTACCATCTGCCTCACTGGGCACTCAGCATTAAGAGGTTAGTGCTATGACTGGTTGGCCTGGTGTCAGGATAATGTGATTGTGTGGTGCATGATGCTACATGTCTTGGCAAGTGCAAGTGCTAGACCTCACTGTAAACTGCCACACTACAGACATGTTAGTGACATAACTGAAATTGTTAAAGCTTCATTAAAAATATAAATCACAAATACAATTGCAAGTTGGAGGAGTCGTCACTTCAAAAGGAAATTAATACTCCACGCATGTTTTCAACTTTTCTATCTTCCTGTGATGACAGTTCTGCCATTGCAATTTTATAACATTTTGCTGTCATCACACACTTAGTAGTAATTTACATACTTGCACAGGTAGCCAATGCAACTTCACAATAGTTATGACTGTTGTTATTATTTTTATGTGTGCAAGTGGATATAGGAAACTCTTAAGATGTCAATAATTCTGCAATGACCACATACATACAAGCAAGTTTTCTATACCAGTGCTGTCTTAGCATCCATGGACCAAGCTCTGTGAATTTACCTGTACTGGCAGTCTTTGAGCCTTCCTACAAGTAGTATTGTAATTGATATTATATATAGATGCTTCATTACTTTAATTGGGCTGTCAGCACTGATTTCCTGGTAAAAATTATAATGTGGTATAGCTCTGCACTGATATTGTTATGTAGATAAATCACTAGTCTCATGGAAATTTTAACAAGATGCTAGAACCTTGCTCTCTTATCAGTGGTAAGATTAATTTGTATTTGTCATGATGATGAGAGTTATACGCTAGCAAAAGCTGAGATTTTAATATCTCGACAAGAGGCTGTTTAAAGTTTTGTGTAAATGTCAAAAATAGGTAATGGAAGGTACATCAAGCTTATTCTTAGGATCTGTAGGAGGGTACATTGGGCCTAATCTTACAATCTGTGAGAGGGTGCACTAGGCCTTTTCTTAGAATATGTAAGAGTGCATTGGGACTATTCTTACAATATGGGGGAGGTCACATCCGGCCTCTTACAATGTGTGGAAGGGCACATAAGGCCTATTCTTACAATCTATGGAAGGGCACACCAGGCCTATTCTTACAATGTGTTGAAGGGCGCATTAGGCCTAAGGGTTTCAACCCATGGGAGGTCAAATCGAGCCTATTCTTAAAATTTATGGGAAGACGCATAGAGCCTATTGTTACAATCTGTGGAAGGGAACATTAGGTCTATTCTTACAACCCGTGGGAGGGCACATTGATCCTATTCTCACAATCTTTGGGAGGGTGCATTGGGCCTATTCTTACAATCTATGGGAGGAAGCATTGAGCCTATTTTTACAATGTATGGGATGGTGCATCAAACCATTTCTTACAATCTGTGGGATGGTGCATCAGGATATTTCTTACAATCTGTGGGATGGTGAATTGAACCTATTCTTATACATGTAATTTATGGAAGGGCACATTGAGTCTATTCTTAGAATCTGTGAGCTAGTGCATGAAGCATATTCTTGCAATCAGTGGAAAGGCACATTGGGTCTGTTCTTATAATCAGTGGAATGGTGCAATAGGTTTATTCTTTCAATTTGTGTAAGAGTACATCAGGCCTATTCTTACAATTTGTGTATATGTGCATTGGGCCTATTACACCTTGTGGAAGAGCGCATCAAGCCTATTCTTACAATTTGTGGAAGAGCGCATCAAGCCTATTCTTACAATTTGTGGAAGAGCGCATCAAGCCTATTCTTACACCTTGTGGAAGAGCGCATCAAGCCTATTCTTACAATTTGTGGAAGAGCACATCAAGCCTATTCTTACAATTTGTGGAAGAGTGCATCAGGTCTAGTTTTAGAATTTGTGGAAGAGTGCATCAAGCCTATTCCTACAATTTGTGGAAGAGTGAATCAGGTCTATTTTTAGAATTTGTGGAAGAGTGCATCAAGCCTATTCCTACAATTTGTGGAAGAGCACATCAAGCCTATTCTTACAATTTGTGGAAGAGTGCATCAGGTCTAGTTTTAGAATTTGTGGAAGAGTGCATCAAGCCTATTCCTACAATTTGTGGAAGAGTGCATCAGGTCTATTTTTAGAATTTGTGGAAGAGCGCATCAAGCCTATTCTTACAATTTGTGGAAGAGCGCATCAATCCTATTCTTACAATTTGTGGAAGAGTGCATCATTGGGCCTATTCTTACAATTTGTGGAAGAGTGCATCAGGATTATTACAATTTGTGGAAGAGTGCATTTTGGGCCTATTCTTACAATTTGTGGAAGAGTTCATCAGACCTATTCTTACAACTGGTGGAAGAGTGCATCCGGCCTATTCTTACAAACTGTGGAACAGTTTATCAGGCCTATTCTTACAATCTCTAGGAGGGTACATTGGGCCTATTCTACATCTCTGAGCACATAAGGGAGTGAAACAAATAGAGTATTATATGTCATTTTTTAAAAAAATTTATTGATTTAATAATGACAGTAAGATACACATCATTCTGTTGACATAATAAATTATATTATTGATGTTAACCGATGAACTGCCATTGCCAAGTTGACAACTTCTACTCAGTTCCTTAGAGTTTTTTTTTTAAAAAATTTCTAATAAACTATTGTAAAATAATATTCAACTGATAGTAAAATTAATATAAATATTTCATGAAAGGAAAGTTTTTCATCTGTACATAAAATTACTGTAAATCCTAATCATGGTTGTAAAAAATAATATAAAAAATAAGATCTTATTAAAAGTGTATGAACACATCTTCAATCTTTTTTATTATGCATCAAGTTGATTATGTGCATCTTGGCAGAATTTATTTAAAAGATGACATCAGATCAAGAGACTAAAAAAGAATGTTATATAACTAGAAGCAAAAAAATGCCATTATAATTAGAAAATACATAATTACAAGATTAATACTAATAATCAAACTTGGAAATATTAAAGTACCCCATAAATGTATTTTCAATTGAAAAGCATTTTGCATCAGCATTTCAATAAAAAATGACCTCATCATTTACTCTTCATCATCTCCTAATTTACTTTTTATTTAATCATTTACCATTCATCTTGAGTCACTAATATTTATGTGCCATTAAGAATGCATTTTTAAATGTTTCTGAGAGAATACACCTAGGGAGTAAGTCAAACAGAACTATAATTTTTAAATTTATTAAATTCATGCCAATTTTTGAGACAATACACATAGGGAGTAACTCAAGCTGAATAAATTTCATTTAATTAATTAATTTCATTTAATTAAATTCACACAAAAGATCACTCCTTAATATGGTTAATTTTTTCTGGAACATTTTCACAATATTTTTAATTATAGACAAGCTTTTCACTGTAATATATTTCTGGTTTGATCTTTTTACAGTTTTCTTTTATTAAATATTGCAATTCCAAGAAAAAATGTTTCCATCAGTAAAAATGATGGATGGTATCAAAATTTTCATTGTCGAAAAACAATCTGTGACATTAGTTCAGGAGGCATTCACATTTAAAGTTAAAATGGTATACAAAGACACATACAAGCATAGGACATGGAGACCAATCATTTGCCAATTTCTTGAAAAGCTTCAATAAGACAGGAAAATACATTTTCAATAGCAAGAGTGAATTTTTATTTATTAATTTTGTTTCCTAATGATTTTAAAAACACAACTGATTTTATACTAACAAACAAAAGCTGTATCCAAAAGCCTATTTCCTTCATCGATTATGGTTAATTAGTTATTATGCACTATTTATTATTTACTGTTCAATATTTGATGCTTGTGGCAAGTAGTGGTTTTTTAAAACTTATTTTAGCATATTCCATGCTTTGATCATTCTTGTTGATTCTACATTTGCAGAACATTCATTTTCTGCTCATTTATAACTGCATTTGCATTTCATCTGCATACACATGTTTCCAGGTTTATATGCCCCCTTCCACATTCTTGTTGGGGCAAAAATTTAAAAGGCTGATGTGTTGAAATTTAATTACCATATGCATGACATAGCATCTACAAATCAACACCAAAGTTCAAAATATCTATTGAATTAACATCAACAGGTTACAGCTACTATGGGTGTACAGACATTTAATCCCACGACAATTAATCCCGAGACAGTTAATGCCTGACACTTAATCCCGAGACAGATAGTCCCGATGACACATTATATGCTCACAGATAGGCTAAGATCACAAACAATTAACACCAACAGTAATCCATCAAATAAAAAATAAGCTTATACATTATATGCTCACAGATAAACCCTCCCATGGACATGTAAAATAAGAAAAAAAAATATATTTAACACAATTTAATAAAAGATAATCAGATATATTTAACACAATTTAATAAAAGATAATCAGACGTACGAGACAGATAGTCCCGATGACACATTATATGCTCACAGATAGGCTAAGATCACAAACAATTAACACCAACAGTAATCCATCAAATAATGTCAAAAATGCTGTCGAACGAAGTTCTTGTCTATCTTCGTGCCATTGTTTACCTGTCACACATTTAACTTTTAGTTCTCTATTTCACTTTACATTTAAATTTTGTACGTCTGATTATCAGGACTATCTGTCTCGGGATTAAGTGTCAGGCATTAACTGTCTCGGGATTAATTGTCGTGGGATTAAATGTCTGTACACCCATAGTAGCTGTAACCTGTTGATGTTAATTCAATTGATATTTTGAACTTTGGTGTGTGGATTAAATGTCACCAACCCTACAATCAAAACAAAAAAGTGCAGTTTGATTTGATGGGGCAATATAAGGCAATATAAATAGATGAAGGAAGTCACAAAATGAGGAGTGTAAGAGCCCATCTGAAATAAAGTCTATTTTCCCCCAAGAAAAACTTGTAATACCATGACTAAAACCATTTTTTTTAAGTATCAGAGCTGAGTTTTATATCATTATTTCTACTTAAAGTAATTGAACCTCACAGGTACTATAAAAACAACCCCCACTTTGAAAATTCAAAATAAATGTATATCATATTAAACAAATGTTGCCTCCAAGTGAACTTGACATTTGAATGTAAGGACAATAAATTTTATGACAAATTCTGATGTACAGTCTCATCTGACCCAGAGATCACTGAACTCTGACCCTGAGTTTGTGACAGCCATTCAAAACTAGCAATACAAAAGTAAAGTCCCCTCTGATTGGCTGGCATAAAATATCAAGCTGAAACTACCTGAATGTCAGGTTCTTTTTGAAAAGATAAATCAATGTATTTATATATACTAGCTAACTACAAGCAATAAATCACTGTTCCGTCATTAATCCCAATAACCAGACATTAAAAAAACAATTACTTTTCTCACTGTGTGTATAAACGGTGTGCCATTGAAAATGATCATCTCTTCCTCCCCAATACCTTGTCAAGAACATTTACATTCATGCTGTATTCTGATACATCTTGTAAATAGCTGATTGTCAGAAGTGTACTAGCATTATATCGTTGTTTACAACTGATGAACACATACATGATAATGCTTTTGGTTTTTCTTTGACAAATAAAGAATACTAGTTGCCATCCTGGCATCTGTTTTTCATTTTGTGTCAATATAATTGCCGTTAGAGGTAAGTGTCACAAAGGTTTTGTTGTTTAAATATGCTATTGGAGGTAAGTGTCACAAAAGTCAAGTTGTGTAAAAATGATGCCATTGGAGGTAAGTGTCACAAAGGTTTTGTTGTTTAAATATGCTATTGGAGGTAAGTGTCACAAAGGTGAATTGTGTATAAATTATGCCATTGGAGATAAGTGTCACAAAGGTCAAGTTGTGTAAAAATGATGCCATTGGAGGTAAGTGTCACAAAGGTCAAGTTGTGTATAAATGATGCCATTGGAGGTAAGTGTCACAAAGGTCAAGTTGTGTAAAAATGATGCCATTGGAGGTAAGTGTCACAAAGGTCTAGTTTTGAAAATATGAAGCCATTGGAGGTAAGTGTCACAAAGATCTAGTTTTGAAAATATGAAGCCATTGGAGACAGGTGTCACAAAAGTGTATTTGCGTAAATATTGTCCTACTGGAGGTAAGTGTCACAAAAATCTAGTTTTGTAAATATAATGCCACAGGAAGTAGTACTAGCACTGGTCCCATAATTACAAACAACAAAATCACTATATTTATCACCTAATACTACATTCCTAATTACTAACTACATAGACCCATTCCAGACCTGCTGTCATATAATGCACAAGGGAGCTAGGGTATAAAGTGTTCATTTCATCTATGATTTCCAGTAAAGAGAATAGATCCTCATCTTATGGTACATCATGTAATGGTAGATCTTGGTTTACTCTGCTTGTAATTAGATGCTCATCTTAAAATAATAATGTCAGATAAACTGTACATATTGTACTGGGAAATGTGAGTGCATGCAGTCCATTTTATCTTTGTTTCAATTGAAAAGCACATACTCTGACTTGCCAGTACAATATACAACAACAGATCTGGGTCTACACCAATCCCAGTTAGGTGCATATTCAAAACAATTAAAAACAGCAATTAAAATATAATTCACATTCATGAACCAAGAAAACCAGTACTTTAAGGAATATTTCTTGCAGAAAAAAATGTTTGAAAGCATTACCCATCATAATGATAACAACAGTAATGTGAATTGTGCATTTCAGATTGTATTTTACAATATTACTGACACCTATCTTGTATAAGAGATGCAGTACAGGTTGGCTTGATAAAATTCAAGCTTTTTTGCCTCTAATCTCATAACCCCTGGAAATGCCTCTCTAATCTCATGACCTATGGGATGCTCCCTCTAACATCCTGACCCCTGGGAATCCCCTTTAACTTCCTGACCTTGCAAATTCCCCTCTAACCACATGACCCTTGTAAAGTCCCCTAACCTCATGACCTTGGGAATACCCCTTTAACATCATGACCCTTGGGAATCCCTGCCTAAATCTTTTACTTCTGCATGTATGCTGTCAGAAAATATTCATCCTATCTCAGTAATTTATGACTTTATCAATTTTACCTTTTCATTCCACCTCTGGGCCTTGAGACTTGACTACCAAATTATCCCTTTTATCTTATCATCACAAAGTTGTGTTGCAATACTACCCAAAGAAGCATGATGAGAAGGTGTAATACAAAAATGAAAAGATGGACAGATGGTAACAAAAAATCCCCATTACTGCTAAATAAAGGATGAGGATAATACATTTTTGAAAATATTATCTACTGTGAAGTGGGTGGATCTAATACAATTCTCCTTTCCTTTTTTCCAAAGAAGCAAAAAACTGTTAGGTTTAATTCAAAGGTGGCTGCTAGTGGACTATATTTTATTTCAAGATATTTTGCATTAAGAAACCTTAAGATTTGAATTGGCTGCTGCACTGAATATCAACCAACCTGTGTTTCCATGGTAACAATGACTTCAAAATTTGTGACAACATAATGATGATGTATATATTCATAAAATATGACATACAGCTGAAGTTATGAATCTTATAAACTTGCACATAATAAAAAAGATTAAAATGTCAAAAATATAAACTCTAAGACACCACGTTCTTAAATTGTACATAAATTTAAAATTAAGACATTATTATTTGCAAATTCCAGGTATAATGATGAAATTAATGCTTATTAAAGATTTTAAAGTACCTTCCTTATCAAAATACTTCTGATACAAACAGATAGTTCCTGCATTTTCTAATTATATAGTTTTCTGCAATAACTACATATACTCTATTTGATTATGTACATTTATGTTAGTAATATATCCAATTTAAGTCAGCAGACAAAACATGAATGGCTATTTATTGCATATAGTTTGTATTTTCACTCAAGCAATATACAGAATCATAAATCTGAGATACCACAAATTGTCTTGTTTCGAGATTATGGCTATAATTTTTTTTACAGGGTTTAGTTTTCTCCAGGTTCCATAATATCACAATGCGAAAATGGCAGAAACATTTGTATACCGGTAAAAATCTGTTTAATATTGTACTAATTTTTATAAATCTAGCTTTCATATAAAAACACAAATTTACACATGCAACTATACAGCATTATTAGAGCCCTCACTCATATAAAAAATGTGATCAACTTAATATCATCTTTTACCTTTTTGGAGGCAAAAATTAAAGGCATTGAGAAACAGCCCATCTATACTGGGCTAACTTTAAAAATTTACAAAAATTTTTGTAATAAAGTACCTACTTACAAAGTTCAGTGAGCAAAATACCTGCACATTAAAAGATAAAATGTAAAACAAAAAATGCCTATACAAAAATATGATTAAAAAGAACAATAAAATACATTTCATTATACAAACTGAGAAACATAAGCTTCATATATGTAAATCATTGATAGTACATGTACATTCAATACATAATTACAAACTACATTTTTGTAGATTTGAAATTATTTCTTTATACAATAAGTTTTAAAATTATAGGATGCTAAATGCACATTCTTTATTAAACTTGAACATATTAAAACAATCAATTGGGAAAAAGC
>JAEAOA010002347.1:0-92500 GCA_016746295.1 Potamilus streckersoni
AACTGGGAATAAAAATGCTATGGAATATTACAATTTCATTTGACAATATAAAAACACAATCAATTTGAATATTGTCTTGTAAAGAAAAAAATAAACACATTTTAATTTTAGACAATACAAATCAAATCAAGGCTCAAAGGATTTTCAAACAAGTTAAATTATTTTAGATGATTTTGTAAAAAGGTCACAACTTAAAGTGAATTAATTACATAGAGTTAATTTAACTTTTGACAGAAATACTTAAAAAAGTATACAATATTGTATAATCAAAGACTGAATTCTCTGCAAACTCAATATTTCTGCTTGCAATGCAATAATCCAGTCCTCAAAGCTTTATTTATACAGGCGCTTGTATTATTAATATATAATACAAGAAACAACAATAACCCATTTCGCCTATTACGTTATTAAGATCTGCACTAATGCTTCAAGCTATATATAACAGTTTAATTATTGTAATAGCACAACAAATTTAAGCTCTCAGAGTTGACATCTTAGACTACAAAGTTTAAACCAATAAAAAATTCTTACATCAGTTTATTTTGGGGAAGACGTTTTTCAGAGAGTCTTTTGAATTTATTTCCTCCCAAAAATGTAAAAAACTGCAATTCCAATTTACCCATGTAAACCACAATCCCCTTACAGTGGCACTAGTTGAAAGCATTATAAAGTGATGCATATCCAGTTACGTAAACTGTTTTATAGTTTTATGAAACTGTCTTAGCAATTCACACAACTGAATACGGATTTGCTGCCCCACCCCATAAAACGTACAAAGTCTGCAGCCTTGGTCTTAAGATCCAAATAAAAAGATTTGAAAACTTCTATTGTATGTCCAGTTAGGCAAATTGCATTAAAAGCTCTGATAACATTTTATTTTAAATAAGCCATTTTTCAGACCTTTCACCTAATGTTTAAAATGCATGTTTGGCACCTGTTTCCATCGCAATTTTCTCACCAAATCTGGTGAAGTTTACTTCAAAACAACGGAAATGACAATCATACCACACATTGACAAACCAAGAAACCCACACCTTTCCATATGCTTTTAAGCAAGAATTGAATATAAATGACTTGATTTGTTCGTTTAGAGATTGCCTTAATGATATTGTGAATATGTTAATAATGACACAAACTGAACTTGATTCAAAATAAAACTTATTTTAGCTTAGTTTTATTTAAAACAATTCAGCTTCATTTCTAAGATGCATCTCACTGACAATGGGCTTTTCTCTGGAATTATTTAAAAGCAAAAGAGATGTGTAAGAGATGCAAGTTCATAAAGACATAGAAACAGTTTCATAAAACACCCAACCATTTCTATAAATACATGCCAATAAAGCATTTTACAAGGCACTGAATTCAAAGCTAAGTTAGAATTTGGAGAAACTAGAACCACATTTTAAAGATAATTTAAATAAGAAAACATAACTGGAAAATAACAAAACTGAAGGTTAATGCAGAACCACCTGATTAGTGGTAAAATCAGCTTATAGAATGCTATACATATCACAAAGATTTTTTTGGTCGCATGTTGAGAATGTAATTGTTTGAATATTTAAGTTCTTTGCAGATCAAGAACTATTTTTTTTCTCATTAAAGCAAATCGAAATATTTGGAGGCATGTTTATTCAGAAATTTTTAAGTCCATATCCATAACCTTAATTCACAGTTCTGTCACATTCGTAACTGACTTTGCACATGTGAATAATTCACCATTACATAATACCAGAAAAAACAAATCATTACAGTACAAGGATTCACGACTTAAGTACTCTCAGAGCCACATATATGAACTAGCGGCAACACTTAGTGAATAGAGCATACCATAAAGAATATGGTGATACAGGTTCGTAACTGTGTTTTAGTACTCACATATATTTACCATCAACACAAGTTTTTCAACATATCCATATTCATTTTCTGAGAAAACACCTGCTGGAAAACATGAACCTTGCACCTTACCCAATGCTTTCAAATATTATTCATCAAGAAGATAAGAAGACACTCACATCTGCCCAGAAACTGCACCAATACCATCGGTTTTCTTACAGGTACTCAGGAAGCTGAGAATATGAGATTTAATGAAATCAGTTTGTCCACTTTTAAAACTTTGTGCAAAGTGTAATGATAATCATAATTATCAACAGCCAGCAGATCTACGGCTAATAATTTTATTTAAACTCTACAATCCTGACAAAAGAAATCGTGCTCCCTTTAACCCTGGAGTTACTCAAAGCATCTTGTCAATGTACTAAAAGGTAATCCATCAAAATAAAAGACTGTTTTTGTTCAAAAAATTGTACAAACTGAAAATAAAAAAAACTTCAATCATTTCATGTCTATGTTTGATCTCTTCTAAAACTTCAGTTGTTAAAATATGTAACATCTGGAGAGATGGATATCGAGTCCACTATGTCTCAACTTTCCAACATTTTGTTACACGCAAAATAAATTACTCATATAGCCATATCGGTTGATGGACAGTGAAAAATCTCGAAAGAATCATCAATTGGAAACTGCAACATTTAATCCAATGAATTTAGATCATGAAAACCTGGAAAATTACACATGTTTACACGTTTCTGATACATAAATTTCCATATCACTTCCATTGTTTTTCCAGGATAAAAATTATTTTTCAAGGTTCATGTATGTTCATTAATTAATAAACTTAAGGAACATTTAAGCTTAAGAACACATGATTTTAAAAACAAAAGATGATTGTATTTCTTAACTCTGCCAATATATCTGAGCCAAATTAGCAATTATGCACTAAACCGCAAATGTATCAAAATAAACATGTTTGATAATATATTGTAATACAAATTATCATATAAAGTCATTTCATTTTACACAGTGAAATTTAAACTTAACTTGGCTGAAGAACATTATGTTTGTATCAGAGAACATTAACACAAAGAAGATAAATTAATTGTTTTCTTTCAAACCTGTACATATAAAACAAAATTCAGAAAATCCCGTTGTAGTTCAAGCTAGGAATATATATTCTGTAGAATAATAAAATTTCATAATACAATAGAAAAACACAATCTTTTTGAATACTGTCTTGTAAAGAAAAAATATTAACACATAATAATTCTAGACAACAAAAATCCAACTAAAAAAAAAATTCAAACAAGATAAACGGTTTAAGATGATTTGGTAAAAGTTCCACAAATTAAAGTGACTTAATTACATATAGTTAATCTAAAGTTTGACAAAAATACGTGAACAATTATACAATACTGTATAAACAAGGATTGAATTTTCTGTAAAATCACTATTTCTGCTTGCAATGCAATAATCCAGTCCTCAAAGCTGTATTTATACAGGTGCTAGTATTATTTCTTAATATATAATACAAGACACACAAATCTCCCATTTCGCCTATGACATAATTAATACTAATCTAATGCTTCAAGTTATATATAACAGTGTAATAATTATAATGGCACACAAAAGTTCAGCACACAAATTAACATTTTAGACTTTAAAGTTTAGCCCAAATAAAACATCTTGCACAAGTTTATTTTGGGAAAGATGTATTTGGGAGAGTCTTTTGAATTTATATCCTCTCAAAAATGTAAACAACTATAATTACAATATACCCATGCAACACACAACCCCCTTACAGCGGCACTAGCTGAAAGCATTATAAAGTGATGCATATACAGTTTTGTAAACTGTTTTTAAAGTTTTATTTTTAAACAATGAAACTTTCTTAGCAATGAACATATTTGTATACAGTTTTGCTGACCCACCCTACTCCACTTACAAAGTTTGCAGCCTTGATCGTACGATCCAGATAAAAAGATCTGAACACTACTATTATATTGTGTATCCAGTTATTCAAATTGCCTTAATAGCTCTAATAACATTTTTAAAATAACCGGCTCTTTAGAACTTTCACTCAATGATTACAAAGCATGTTTTGCACCTGATTCCATCGCAAGTTGCTCACCAAAACTGGTGAAGTTTCCTTTAAAACCACGGAAAGAACAATCATAATACACATTAACAAACCAAAAAACCCACAACATACCTTATGTTTTTCAGCAAGAAATGAATATAAATGACTTGGTTTTTTTTGAAAATGTCTTAATGATTGTCGGAATGTGTTAGTAATGCTACAAGATGAACTCAGATACAAAATAGAACATATTTAAGCTTGGTTTTATTTAAAATTATTCAGCTTCATTTCTAGTATACATCTCACTTTCAATGAACTTTTCTCTGGCATAACTTTTAAAAAATAGACCTGTGTAAGCAATTCAAAAACATAAGACAAACAAGCAATTTGATAAAATAATCATCATTTCTAGAAATACAAGCAAATAAAGCATTATAAATGGCAGATAGTTGAAAGTTAATTCCGAA
The DNA here is from genome assembly GCA_016746295.1 of Potamilus streckersoni. Lineage (NCBI taxonomy): Eukaryota > Metazoa > Mollusca > Bivalvia > Unionida > Unionidae > Potamilus > Potamilus streckersoni. The sequence continues at coordinate 4,381 of JAEAOA010002347.1, forward strand.
TTTGGAAAAAATTGAAACCACAATATAAAGATAATTTAAATAATAGCATAACTGGTAAAAATACAAACGTTAAAGTTAATGCAAATCCACCTGTTTAGTGATAAAATCAGCTTAATTTACGAGATGAACATAACGGACCACTTGACAATACAAGGACATATTAAACTGTAACACAAAAAATCAAATGTTATCATCATGGCAAGGAGTGTGTGACATTATTTTCAGATATTACATTTTCAGTCTATATACCATTAATTAATGATTTAAGCAAATTAAAATGTGATTTTACTCTTACGTTATCTGGTAGATCATTCAAAAAGAATGATATACATAACATTGTGAGTTCGGGTCAAATGTTGAGGTTTTTATTGTTTGCATATTAAAGTATATGCATATCAAAAATGGTTACTTTTTTTGCTTTTAAAGCAACTCCAAACATTTGGAAGCATGTTTTTTCAGAATTTAAAAGTCCATATCACTAACCTTAAGTCATAGTTATGTCACATTCGTAACTGATTTTGCACATGTGAATATTGCACCATTACATAATAACAGACAAAACCACCCATTACAGTACAAATAATCATTAATCAGCCATAATCAGAGCCCCATATATCACCTAGCGGCAACACTTAATGAATAAAGCATAGAATTAAGATTATGGTGATACAAGACGGTAAATATGTTTTAGTACTCACATGTATGTACCATCAACACAAGTTTTACAACATTTTCATTTTCATTTTCTGAGAAAAAACAAACTTGCTGCAAAATATGAACCTTGCCCCTTACACAATGATCTCACATATTGTTCATCAAGAAGTTAAGCTAAAACACACATTTGCCCCAAAATTGCACCAATACCATAGTTTTACTTGAAGGTATTCAGGAAGCTGAATATGTGAGAATTTTTATGATCAATTTGTCCACTTTTAAAATTACTTGCTAAGTCTAATGATAATCTCAAGTGTCAACAGCCAGCAAAACAACTGCTAATGATTTTATTTAAAGATTTAAAGATTCTGTTTTTTTCCCAAAAATTTTACAAACTTACCATTATAAAAATTTCAACCATTTCATGTCTAAGTTTGATATCTCCTATAACTTCAGTGCTAAAATATGTAACTTATGGAGAGATGGATATCTTGGTCACTATGTCTCAACTTTCCAACATTTGTTACAGGCAAAATAAATTAATCATATACCCATATCGGTTGATGGACAGTGAAAAAAAAACAAAAGGATCATCAAAGGGAAACTACAAAATTTAATGCAATAATTTAGATCATGAAAACCTGGAAAATTACACATAGTAGCAAAATATTATAAAGAAAAATTTACATATCATTTCCATTGTTTTTCTGGAATGAAATGTATTTGTCAAGTTTCATATATGGTCATTAATTAATACAATTTAGGAACATCTAATCTTAAGAACACGTCATTTTAAAAACAAAACATGAATTGTTATCTTGACTCTGCAAATATATGACTCAAATATGCAATCATGTACTAAACCAGAAATGTATCAAATGAACCAAGTTTGCTAATATATTTTCATACAAATTATGATATAAAGTCATTTCATTTACACAATAAAATTTAAACTTAACTTTGTTTAAAAGAATTATGTTGGTATCAGAGAAAAATAACACAATAAAGATAAATTGTATTGTTTCCTTTTAAACCTATAATTATAAACAAAATTAAAACAAATAAGTTGCAGATCAAGCTGGGAATAAAATGTTATGGAATATTACAATTTTATGAAACAATATAAAAACACAATATATTTGAATATTGTCTTGTAAAGCAAAAAAAATAAACACATTATTATTTTAGACAATACATATCAAGGCTCAAAGGATTTTTCAAACACGTTAAACTATTTCAGATGATTTGGTAAATAGGTCACAACTTAAAGTGACTTAATTACATATAGTTAATTTAAATTGTGACAGAAATATCGCAACAAGTATACAATATTGTATAAACAAAGATAGAATTCTCTGTAAACTCAATATTTGTGCTTGCAATGCAATAATCCAGTCCTCAAAGCTTTATTTGTATAGGTGATTGTATTATTTATTAATATATAATACATTAAACAACAATATTCCATTTCGCCTATGACTTAATTAAGATCTGCACTAATGCTTCAAGCTATTTATAACAGTTTAATTATTTTAATAGCACAACAAAGTTCAGCTTTCCGAGTTGACATCTTAGACTACAATGTTTAAGCCAATAAAAAAAATCTTACTTCAGTTTATTTTGCGGAAGACAGCTATCAGAGAGTCTTTTGAATTTATATCTTACAAAAAATGTAAACAACTCCAATTCCAATTTATCCATGCAACCCACAATCCCCTTAGAGTGGCACTAGCTGAAAGTATTATAAAGTGATGCATATCCAGTTACGTAAACTGTTGTATAGTTTTATTTTTGAACAATGAAACTGTCTAAGCAATTCACTTATCTTAATACGGATTTACTGACCCACCCGACTCCAATTACAATGTCTGCAGCCTTGATCTTAAGATCATAAAAAAAGATTTAAAAACTTCTATTCTATTGTGTATCCAGTTATGCAAATTGCATTAAAAGCTCTAATAACAGTTTTTCAAATAAGCGATTCTTCAGACCTTTCACCTAATGTTTAAAATGCATGTTTGTCACATGTTTCCATCGCAAGTTTCTCACCAAAACTGGTTAAGTTTACTTCAAAACAACGGAAATAACAATCATACCACACATTGACAAACCAATTCAGCTTCATTTCGAATATGCATCTCACTGACAATGAGCTTTTCTCTGGCATAATTTTTACAAGAATAGAACTGTATAAGTAATTCAAGAATATAAGACTAACTAACAATTTGATACAATAATTATCATTTCTAGAAATACAAACAAATAAAGCATTTTTAAAGGCAGTTAATTGAAAGTTAATTCCGAATTTGGAAACAATTGAAACCACAATATAAATACAATTTAAATAAAAAACATAACTGGTAAAAATTCAAAAGTTAAAGTTAATGCAAAGCCATCTTTTTATTGATAAAAACAGCTTAATATACGGGATGAACATAAAGGACCACTTGACAATACAAAGACATATAAAACTGTAATACCAAAAAATCAAATGTTATCATCATGGCAATGAGTGTGTGACATTATTTTCAGATATTACATTTTCAGTCTATCTACCATTAATTAATGATTTAAGCAAAGTAAAATGTGATTTTTTTCTTACGTTATCTGGTAGATCATTCAATAGAATGATATAGATAACATTATGAATTTGGGTCAAATGTTGAGGTTTTTATTGTTTGCATATTAAAGTCTTTGCATATCAAAAACGTTTGTTTGTGTTTAAAGCGATCCAAACAGTTGGAAGCATGCTTATTCAGAATTTCAAAGTCCATATCACTAACCTTAAGAAATTGTTATCTCATATTCGTAACTGACTTTGCACATGTGAATATTGCACCATTACATAATAACAGACAGAACCATCCATTACAGTACAAATAATCATTATTCAGCCATAATCAGAGCCCCATATATGAACTAGCGGCAACACGTAGTGAATAAAGCATAGAATTAAGATTATGGTGATACAAGATGGTAAATATGTTTTAGTACTCACATATATTTACCATCAACACAACTTTTACAACATTTTCAATTTTTTTTTCTGAGAAAAAACAAAACTTGCTGCAAAATATGAACCTTGCCCATTACACAATGATCTCATATATTATTCATCAAGAAGCTAAGCTAAATCACACATTTGCCACAAAACTGCTCCAATCCCATAGTTTTACATAAAGGTATTCAGGAAGCTGAATATATGAAAATTACTAAAATCAATTCGTCCACTTTTAAAATTACTTGCTAAGTCTAATGATAATCTCAAGTGTCAACAGCCAGCATAACTACTGCCAATGATTTTATTTAATAATTCTGTTTTTTTTCCTAAAACTTGAACAAACTGACCATTAAAAAACTTCAACCATTTCATGTCTAAGTTTGATATCTCCTATAACGTCAGTGCTAAAATATGTAAATTATGGAGAGATGGATATCTTGGTCACTATGTCGCAACTTTCCAACATTTGTTACAGGCAAAATAAATTAATCCTATAGCCATATCGGTTGATGGACAGTGAAAAAAAACAAAAGGATCATCAAAGGGAAACTACAAAATTTAATCCAATGAATTTAGATCATGAAAACCTGGAAAATTACACATAGTTACACCTTTGTATTAAGAAAAATTTACATATAATTCCCATTATTTTTCCAGAATGAAAAGTATTTGTCAAGGTTCCTATATGTTCATTAATAATAACAATTAAGGAACATCTAAGCTTAAGAACACATCATTGTTAAAACAAAAGATGAATGTTTATCTTGACTCTGCAAATATATGAGTCAAATATGCAATAATGCACTAAACCAGAAATGTATCAAATGAAACAAGTTTGATAATATATTTTCAAAAAAATTATGATATAAAGTCATTTAATTTACACAATAAAATTTAAACTTAACTTGGTTGAAAAGCATTATGTTGGTATCAGAGAACAATAACACAATAAATATAAATTGATTTGTTTCCTTTTAAACCTATAATTATAAACAAAATTCAGAAAAATCAGTTGCAGATCAAGCTGGGAATAAAAATGCTATGGAATATTACAATTTCATGAGACAATATAAAAACACAATCTATTTGAATACTGTCTTGTAAAGAAAAAAATAAACAAATTATTAATTTAGACAATACAAATCAAGGCTCAAAGGATTTTTCAAACAATTAAACTTTTTCAGATGATTTGGTAAAAAGGTCACAACTTAAAGTGACTTAATTACATAGAGTGAATTTAAATTTTGACAGAAATACCGCAACAAGTATACAATAGTGTATAAACGAAGATTGAATTCTCTGTAAACTCAATATTTCTGCTTGCAATGCAATAATCCAGTCCTCAAAGCTTTATTTGTATAGGTGATTGTATTATTTATTAATATATAATACATTAACCAACAATATTCCATTTCGCCTATGACTTAATCAAGATCTGCATTAATGCTTCAAGCTATATATAACATTTTATTTATTTTAATAGCACAACAAAGTTCAGCTTTCAGAGTTGACATCTTAGACTACAAAGTTTAAACCAATAAAAAAATCTTACATCAGTTTATTATGGGGAAAACGTCTTTCAGAGAGTCTTTTGAATTTATATCCTCCCTAAAATGTAAACAACTACAATTCCAATTTACCCATGCAACCCATAATCCCCTTACATTGTCACTAGCTGAAAGCATTATAAAGTGATGCATATCCAGTTACGTAAACTGTTTTATAGTTTTATTTTTGAACAATGAAACTGTATTAGCAATTCACACATTAGAATACGGATTTGCTGACCCACCCTACTCCACTTACAAAGTCTGCAGCCTTGATCTTAAGATCCAAATAAAAAGATTTGAAAACTTCTATTCTATTGTGTATCCATTTATCCAAATTGCATTCAAAGCTCTAATAACATTTTTTTTTAAATAAGCGATTCTTCAGACCTTTCAACTAATGTTTAAAATGCATGTTTGGCACCTGTTTACATCACAAGTTTCTCACAAAAACTGTTGAAGTCTACTTCAAAACAACGGAAATACCAATCATACCACACATTGACAAACCAAGAAACCCAGACCTTACCATATGCTTTTAAGCAAGAAATGAATATAAATGACTTGATTTGTTCGTTTAGAGATTGCCTTAATGGTTATGTGAATATGTTAATAATGATACAATCTGAACTTAGATTCAAAAGAAAACTTATTTTAGCTTAGTTTTATTTAAAACAATTAAGCTTCATTTCTAATATGCATCTCACTGACAATGAGGTTTTCTCTGGAATTATTTAAAAGGAAAAGAGATGTGTAAGAGATGCAAGATCATAAAGACATAGAAACAGTTTCATAAAACACCCAACCATTTCTATAAATACATGCCAATAAGGCATTTTACAATGCACTGAATTCAAAGATAAGTTAGAATTTGGAGAAACTAGAACCACATTTTAAAGATAATTTAAATAATAAACATAACTGGAAAATAACAAAACTGAAGGTTGATGCAGAACCACCTGATTAGTGGTAAAATCAGCTTAGAGAATGCTATACATATCACAAAGATTGTTTTGGTCGCATGTTGAGAATGTAATTGTTTGCATATTTAAGTTCTTTGCAGATCAAGAACTATTTTTTTTTTCATTAAAGCAAATCGAAATATTTGGAGGCTTGTTTATTCGGAAATTTTTAAGTCCATATCCATAACCTTATTTCACAGTTCTGTCACATTAGAAACTGATTTTGCACATGTGAATAATTCACCATTACATAATAACAGAAAAAAACAACCCATTACAGTACAAAGAATCACGACTTAAGTACTCTCAGAGCGACATATATGAACTAGCGGCAACACTTAGTGAATAAAGCATACCATAAAGAATATGGTGATACAAGTTGGTAAGTGTGTTTTAGTACTCATATATATTTACCATCAACACAAGTTTTTCAACATATCCATATTCATTTTCTGATAAAACACCTGCTGGAAAACATGAACCTTGCACCTTACACAATGCATTCAAATATTATTCATCAAGAAGATAAGATGCCACACACATCTGCCCAGAAACTGCACCAATACCATCGGTTTTCTTACAGGTATTCAGGAAGCTGAGAATATGAGATTTACTGAAATCAGTTTGTCCACTTTTAAAACTTTGTGCAAAGTGTAATGATAATCATAATTATCAACAGCCATCAGATCTATGGCCAATAATTTTTTTTTAAACTCTACAATCCTGACAAAAGAAATCGTGCTCCCTTTAACCCTGGAGTTACGCAAAGCATCTTGTCAATGTAGCAATAGGTAATCCATCAAAATAAAAGACTCTGTTTTTGTCCAAAAAATTGTTCAAACTGACCATGACCAAACCTTCAACCATTTCATGTCTAAGTTTGATCTCTTCTAAAACTTCAGTTGTTAAAATATGTAACATCTGGAGAGATGGATATCGTGTCCACTATGTCTCAACTTTCCAACATTTTGTTACACGCAAAATAAATTACTCATATAGCCATATCGGTTGATGGACAGTGAACAATCTCAAAAGAATCATCAATTGGAAACTGCAACATTTAATCCAATGAATATAGATCATGCAAACCTGGAAAATTACACATGTTTACACGTTTTTTATACATAAATTTCCATATCATGTCCATTGTTTTTCCAGGATAAAAATTATTTTTCAAGGTTCATGTATGCTCATTAATTAATAAACTTAAGAAACATTTAAGCTTAAGAACACATGATTTTAAAAAAAAAAGATGATTGTATTTCTTCACTCTGCCAATATATCTGAGCCAAATATGCAATTATGCACTAAACCGCAAATGTATCAAAAGAAACATGTTTGATAGTATATTTTCATACAAATTCTCATATAAAGTCATTTCATTTTCCACAATGAAATTTAAACTTAACTTGGCTGAAGAACATTATGTTTGTATCAGAGAACATTAACACAAAGATATAAATGAATTGTTTTCTTTTAAACCTGTACATATAAAACAAAATTCAGAAAATCCCGTTGTAGTTCAAGCTAGGAATATCTATTCCATAGAATATTAAAATTTCATAATACAATAGAAAAACACAATCTATTTGAATACTGTCTTGTAAAGAAAAAATATTAACACATAATAATTCTAGACAACAAAAATCCAAAACTAAAAAAAAATTTCAAGCAAGATAAACTTTTTCAGTTGATTTGGTAAAAGTTCCACACCTTAAAGTGACTTAATTACATATAGTTAATCTAAAGTTTGACAAAAATACGTGAACAATTATACAATACTGTATAAACAAGGATTGAATTTTCTGTAAAATCACTATTTCTGCTTGCAATGCAATAATCCAGTCCTCAAAGCTGTATTTATACAGGTGCTAGTATTATTTCTTAATATATAATACAAGACACACAAATCTCCCATTTCGGCAATGACATAGTTAGGATCTGAACTAATGCTTCAAGTTATATATAACAGTGTAATAATTATAATGGCACACAAAAGTTCAGCACACAAATTAACATTTTAGACTTTAAAGTTTAGCCCAAATAAAACATCTTGCACAAGTTTATTTTGGGAAAGATGTCTTTGGGAGAGTCTTTTGAATTTATATCCTCTCAAAAATGTAAACAACTATAATTACAATATACCCATGCAACACACAACCCCCTTACAGCGGCACTAGCTGAAAGCATTATAAAGTGATGCATATACAGTTTTGTAAACTGTTTTTAAAGTTTTATTTTTAAACAATGAAACTTTCTTAGCAATGAACATATTTGTATACAGATTTGCTGACCCACCCTACTCCACTTACAAAGTTTGCAGCCTTGGTCGTACGATCCAGATAAAAAGATCTGAAAACTACTATTATATTGTGTATCCAGTTATGCAAATTGCCTTAATAGCTCTAATAACATTTTTAAAATAATCGACTCTTTAGAACTTTCACCCAATGATTACAAAGCATGTTTTGCACCTGATTCCATCGCAAGTTGCTCACCAAAACTGGTGACGTTTCCTTTAAAACCACGGAAAGAACAATCATAATACACATTAACAAACCAAAAAACCCACAATATACCTTATGTTTTTCAGCAAGAAATGAATATAAATGACTTGGGTTTTTTTGTTTTGAAAATGCCTTAATGATTGTCGGAATATGTTAGTAATGCTACAAGATGAACTCAGATACAAAATAGAACATATTTAAGCTTGGTTTTATTTAAAATTATTCAGCTTCATTTCTAGTATGCATCTCACTTTCAATGAACGTTTCTTCTGTCATAATTTTTAAAAAAATAGACCTGTGTAAGCAATTCAAAAACATAAGACAAACAAGCAATTTGATAAAATGATCATCATTTCTATAAATACAAGCAAATAAAGCATTTTAAATGGCAGTTAGTTGAAAGTTAATTCCGAATTTGGAAAAAATTGAAACCACAATATAAAGATAATTTAAATAAAAACATAACTGGTAAAAATTCAAACGTTAAAGTTAATGCAAATCCACCTGTTTAGTGATAAAATCAGCTTAATTTACGAGATGAACATAAAGGACCACTTGACAATACAAGGATATATAAAACTGTAATACAAAAAATCAAATGTTATCATCATGGCATGGAGTGATTGACATTATTTTCAGATATTACATTTTCAGTCTATATACCATTAATTAATGATTTAAGCAAATTAAAATGTGATTTTTCTCTTACGTTATCTGGTAGATCATTCAAAAAGAATGATATACATAACATTATGAGTTCGGATAAAATGTTGAGATTTTTATTGTTTGCATATTAAAGTCTTTGCATATCAAAAATTGTTATATTTTTTGTTTTAAAAAGCAAATCCAAACATTTGGAAGCATGTTTATTCAGAATTTAAAAGTCCATATCACTAACCTTAAGTCATAGTTATGCCACATTCGTAACTGATTTTGCACATGTGAATATTGCACCATTACATAATAACAGACAAAACCACCCATTACAGTACAAATAATCATGAATCAGCCATAATCAGAGCCCCATATATCACCTAGCGGCAACACGTAGTGAATAAAGCATAGAATTAAGATTATGGTGATACAAGACGGTAAATATGTTTTAGTACTCACATGTATGTACCATCAACACAAGTTTTACAACATTTTCATTTTCATTTTCTGAGAAAAAAACAAACTTGCTGCAAAATATAAACCTTGCCCCTTACACAACGATCTCACATATTATTCATCAAGAAGCTAAGCTAAAACACTCATTTGCCCCAAAATTGCACCAATACCATAGTTTTACTTGAAGGTATTCAGGAAGCTGAATATATGAGAATTACTATGATCAATTCGTCCACTTTTAAAATTACTTGCTACGTCTAATGATAATCTCAAGTGTCAACAGCCAGCAAAACAACTGCTAATGATTTTATTTAAAGATTTAAAGATTCTGTTGTTTTCCCAAACTTGTACAAACTTACCATTATAAAAAATTCAACCATTTCATGTCTAAGTTTGATATCTCCTATAACTTCAGTGCTAAAATATGTAACATATGGAGAGATGGATATCTTGGTCACTATGTCTCAACTTTCCAACATTTGTTACAGGCAAAATAAATTAATCATATACCCATATCGGTTGATGGACAGTGCAAAAAAAACAAAAGGATCATCAAAAGGAATCTACAAAATTTAATCCAATGAATTTAGATCATGAAAACCTGGAAAATTACACATAGTAGCAAGATTTTATAAAGAAAAATTTACATATCATTCCCATTGTTTTTCCAGAATGAAATGTATTTGTCAAGTTTCATATACGGTTATTAATTAATACAATTTAGGAACATCTAATCTTAATAACACATCATTTTAAAAACAAAACATGAATGGTTATCTTGACTCTGCAAATATATGACTCAAATATGCAATCATGTACTAAACCAGAAATGTATCAAATGAACCAAGTTTGCTAATATATTTTCATACAAATTATGATATAAAGTCATTTCATTTACACAATAAAATTTAAACTTAACTTTGTTGAAAAGAATTATGTTGGTATCAGAGAACAATAACACAATAAAGATAAATTGTATTGTTTCCTTTTAAACCTATAATTATAAACAAAATTAAAACAAATAAGTTGCAGATCAAGCTGGGAATAAAAATGTTATGGAATATTACAATATTATGAGACAATATAAAAACACAATATATTTGAATATTGTCTTGTAAAGCAAAAAAAATAAACACATTATTATTTTAGACAATACATATCAAGGCTCAAAGGATTTTTCAAACAATTAAAGTATTTCAGATGATTTGGTAAATAGGTCACAACTTAAAATGACTTAATTACATATAGTTAATTTAAATTTTGACAGAAATACCGCAACAAGTATACAATATTGTATAAACAAAGATTGAATTCTCTGTAAACTCAATATTTCTGCTTGCAATGCAATAATCCAGTCCTCAAAGCTTTATTTGTATAGGTGATTGTATTATTTATTAATATATAATACATTAACCAACAATATTCCATTTCGCCTATGAATTAATTAAGATCTGCACTAATGCTTCAAGCTATTTATAACAGTTTAATTATTTTAATAGCACAACAAAGTTCAGCTTTCCGAGTTGACATCTTAGACTACAATGTTTAAGCCAATAAAAAAAATCTTACATCAGTTTATTTTGCGGAAGACAGCTTTCAGAGAGTCTTTTGAATTTATATCTTACCAAAAATGTAAACAAGTCCAATTCCAATTTATCCATGCAACCCACAATCCCCTTTCAGTGGCACTAGCTGAAAGTATTATAAAGTGATGCATATCCAGTTACGTAAACTGTTGTATAGTTTTATTTTTGAACAATGAAACTTTCTAAGCAATTCACTTATCTTAATACGGATTTGCTGACCCACCCTACTCCACTTACAAAGTCTGCAGCCTTGATCTTAAGATCATAAAAAAAGATTTAAAAACTTCTATTCTATTGTGTATCCAGTTATGCAAATTGCATTAAAAGCTCTAATAACATTTTTTTCAAATAAGCGATTCTTCAGACCTTTCACCTAATGTTTAAAATGCATGTTTGTCACATGTTTCCATCGCAAGTTTCTCACCAAAACTGGTGAAGTTTACTTCAAAACAACGGAAATAACAATCATACCACACATTGACAAACCAAGAAACCCACACCATACAATATGATTTTAAGCAAGAAATGAATATAAATGACTTGTTTTGTTCGTTTAGAGATTGCATTAATGATTATGTGAATATGTTAGTAACGATACAATCTGAACTTAGATTCAAAATAAAATTTATTTAAGCTTAGTTTTATTTAAAACAATTCAGCTTCATTTCTAATATGCATCTCACTGACAATGGGCTTTTCTCTGGCATTATTTAAAAGCCAAACATTGATTGATTGATTGGTTTATATTTTTTCGGCGCATCAGCGCTATCTGCCTATTTATCGCCAAACATTAGGTTATATCCTTTTACATTTAAAACTGGTAAAACAATTTTATCGACCAGCGATTGGGGTCCAAACAGATAAAGGTAAAGCGATAAAAATATGAACGATGGTAAAGTATTAAACGTTTCCCGATCAACGGGGTGTGCAAAAGTATGATAACGAAAACATATGATTGGCAATTAAAATCTATCGACTACATAAATATAACACAAAACTGAACAAGGTGATAAAATAAAAGCTATAACTTATGATAGATATTTGCTTCCTTAAGGAAGTCTATAATGTTGGTAATGTTAACTGTATCAAAGAGCTCCTTCATGTCTTGCACAACGTAGAAATGATTACTCGTAGGTTGATGATCAAAGCATTCCAGCATAAAGTGCTTAACGGTGAATGGTTCATTACAAGCATATCAAGGTCTTTGCATATCAAAAAGTTTTTTTTTGTTTAAAGCAAATCCAAATATTTGGAAGCATGTTTATTCAGAAATTTTGAAGTCCATATCCATAACCTTAATTCACAGTTCTGTCACATTCCTAACTGATTTTGCACATGCGAATATTTCTCCATTACATAAAAAAAAAACAACCCATTACAGTACAAGGAATCACGACTTAAGTACTATCAGAGCCACATCTATGAACTAGCGGCAACACTTAGTGAATAAAGCATAAAATAAAGATTATGGTGATACAAGTTGGTAAGAGTGTTTTAGCACCCACATATATGTACCATCAACAAAAGTTTTTCAACATATCCATATTCATTTTCGGAGATAACACCTGCTGGAAAACATGAACATTGCACCTTACACAATGTTCTCAAATATTATTTATCAAGAAGATAAGATGAAACACAAATTTGCCCGGAAACTGCACCAATACCATCGGGTTTCTTACAGGTATTCAGGAAGCTGAGAATATGAGATTTACTAAAATCAATTTGTCCACTTTTAAAACTTTGTACAAAGTGTAATGATAATCATAATTGTCAACAGCCAGCAGATCTACGGCCAATGATTTTATTTAAACTCAACAACCCTGACAAAAGACACCGTGCTCCCTTTAAGCCTGAAGTTATTCAGAACATCTTGTCAAATTACTAAAAGATAATCCATCAAAATAAAAGACTGTGTTTTTGTCCAAAAAATTCTACAAACTGACCATGACCGAAACTTTAACACTTTCAAGTCTACGTTTGATCTGTTCTAAAACTTCAGTTGTTAAAATATGTAACATCTGGAGAGATGGATATCGTGTCCACTATGTCTCAACTTTCCAACACTTGTTACAGGCAAAATAAATTACTCATTTAGCCATATCGGTTGATCGACAGTGAAAAATCTCAAAAGGATCATTAAAAGGAAACTACAACATTTCATCCAATGAATTTAGATTATGCAAACCTAAAATATTACACATGTTTACACGTTTTCGATACATAAATTTCCATATCATGTCCATTGTTTTTCCAGGATAAAAATTATTCTTCAAGGTTCATATATGCTCATTAATTAATAAACTTAAGGAACATTTAAGCTTAAGAATACATGATTTTAAAAACAAACGATGATTGTATTTCCTGACTCTGCAAATATATCTGAGCCAAATATGCAATTATGCACTAAACTACAAAAGTATCACTTAACCTGGCTGAACAACATTATTTTTGTATCAGAGAACAGTAACACAAAGAAGATAAATTAATTGTTTTCTTTGAAACCTGTACATATAAAACAAAATTCAGAAAATACCATTCTAGTTCAAGCTAGGAATATATTTTCTATAGAATACAAAAATTATATAACAATATAAAAACACAATCTATTTGAATATTGTCTTGTAAACAAAAAATATAAACACATAATAATTCTAGACAACAAAAAACCAAAACAAAAAAGATTTTCAACCAAGTTAAACGTTTTTAGATGATCTGGTAGTTCCACAAATTAAAGTGTCTTAATTACATATAGTTAATCTAAAGTTTGACAAAAATACCTGAACAATTATACAATACTGTATAAACAAGGATTGAATTTTCTGTAAAATCAATATTTCTGCTTGCAATGCAATAATCCAGTCCTCAAAGCTGTATTTGTACAGGTGCTAGTATTATTTCTTAATATATAATACAAGACACACAAATCTCCCATTTCGCCTATGACATAATTAAGATCTAAACTAATGCTTCAAGTTATATATAACAGTGTAATAATTTTAATAGCACACAAAAGTTCAGCACACAAATTAACATTTTAGACTTTAAAGTTTAGCCCAAATAAAAAATCTTGCACAAGTTTATTTTGGGAAAGATGACTTTGGGAGAGTCTTTTGAATTTATATCCTCTCAAAAATGTAAACAACTATAATTACAATATACCCATGCAACACACAACCCCCTTACAGTGGCACTAGCTGAAAGCATTATAAAGTGATGCATATACAGTTTTGTAAACTGTTTTTAAAGTTTTATTTTTAAACAATGAAACTTTCTTAGCAATGAACATATTTGTATACAGTTTTGCTGACCCACCCTACACCAGTTACAAAGTTTGCAGCTATGATCGTAAGATCCAGATAAAAAGATCTGAAAACTACTATTATATTGTGTATCCAGTTATTCAAATTGCCTTGAAAGCTCTAATAACATTTTTAAAATAATCGACTCTTAAAACCTTTCACCTAATGATTACAAAGCATGTTTTGCATCTGTTTCAATCGCAAGTTGCTAAATAAAACTGTTGAAGTTTCCTTTAAAAGCACGGAAAGAACAATCATAACACACACTAACAAATCAAGAATCCCACAACATACCTTACGCTTTTCATTAAGAACTGAATGTAAATGACTTGTATTTTTGTATTGAAAATGTCTTAATGATTATGGGAATATGTTAGTAATGCTACAAGCTGAACTCGGTTGCAAAATATAACATATTTATGCTTGGTTTTACTTAAAACAATTCATCTTCATTTCTAATATGCATATCACTGACAATGAGCTTTTCTCTGGCATAATTTTTAAAAAATAGACCTGAGTAAGCAATTCAATAACATAAGACAAACAAACAATTTGATACAATAATCATCATTTCTAGAAATACAAGCAAATGAAACATTTTAAAAGGCAGTTAATTGAAAATTAATTCCGAATTTGGAAAAAAATGAAACCACAATATAAACATAATTTAAATAAAAACATAACTTGTAAAAATTGAAAAGTTAAAGTTAACGAAAAACCACCTGTTTAGTGATACCATCAGTTTAATATACGAGATGAGCATATAGGACATCTTGACAATACAAGGACATATTAAACTGTAACACAAAAAAAATCAAATGTAATTAGCATGACAAGCAGTGTGTGACATTATTTTCAGATATTACATTTTCAGTCTATATACCATTAATTAGTGATTTAAGCAAAGTAAAATGTGATTTTTCTCTTAAGTTATCTGGAAGATCATTCAAAAGAATGATATACATAACATTATGAGTTTGGGTCAAATGTTGAGGATTTTTTTTGTTTGCTTAATATATTCTTTGCATATCAAAAACGTTTTTTGTTTTTAAAGCAAATCCAAACATTTGGAAGCATGTTTAATCAGAATTTCAAAGTCCATATCACTAACCTTAAGTTAAAATTACGTCACTTTCGTAACTGACTTTGCACATGTGAATATTACACCATTACATAATAACAGACAACACCACCCATTACAGTACAAATAGTCATCACTCAGCCATAATCAGAGCCCCATATATGAAATAGCAAAACCACTTACTGAATAAAGCATAGAATTAAGATTATGGTGATACAAGACGGTAAATATGTTTTAGTACTCACATATATTTACCATCAACACAAGTTTTACAACATTTTCATTTTCATTTTCTGAGAAAAATAACTTGCTGCAAAATATAAACCTTGCCCCTTATACAATGTTCTCACAAATTATTCATCAAGAAGCGAAGCTAAAACACACATTTGCCCCAAAACTGCACCAATACCATAGTTTTACTTAAAGATATTCAGGAAGGTGAATATATGAGAATTACTATAATCAATTCGTCCACATTCAAAATTGCTTGCTAAGTCTAATGATAATCTCAAGTGTCAACAGCCAGCATAACTACTGCTAATGATTTTATGTAATGATTCTGTGTTTTCCAAAAACTTGTACAAACTGACCATTACCAAAACTTGAACCATTTCATTTCTACGTTTGATACCTCCTATAACCTCAGTGCTAAAATATGTAACTTATGAAGAGATGGATATCTTGGCCACTATGTCTCAACCTTCCAACATTTGCTACAGGCAAAATAAATTAATCATATAGTCATATCGGTTGATGGACAGTGAAAAATGACAAAAGGATCATTAAAGGGAAACTACAAAATTTAATACAATGAATTTAGATCATTAAATCCTGGAAAATTACACAGAGTTACACGTTTTTATAAAGAAAAATTTACATATCATTCCCATTGTTTTTCCAGAATGAAATGTATTTGTCAAGGTTCATATATGTTCATTAATAATAACAATTAAGGAACATCTAAGCTTAATAACACATCATTGTTAAAACAAAAGATGAATGTTTATCTTGACTCTGCAATTATATGAGTCAAATATGCAATAATGCACCAAACCAGAACTGTATCAAATGAAACAAGTTTGATAATATATTTTCATAAAAATTATGATATAAAGTCATTTAATTTACACAATAAAATTTAAACTTAACTTGGTTGAAAAGCATTATGTTGGTATCAGAGAACAATAACACAATAAATATAAATTGATTTGTTTCCTTTTAAACCTATAATTATAAACAAAATTCAGAAAAATCAGTTGCAGATCAAGCTGGGAATAAAAATGCTATGGAATATTACAATTTCATGAGACAATATAAAAACACAATCTATTTGAATACTGTCTTGTAAAGAAAAAAAATAAACACATTATTAATTTAGAGAATACAAATCAAGGCTCAAAGGATTTCTCAAACAATTAAACTATTTCAGATGATTTGGTAAAAAGGTCACAACTTAAAGTGACTTAATTACATAGAGTGAATTTAAATTTTGACAGAAATACCTCAACAAGCATACAATATTGTATAAACAAAGAATGAATTCTTTGGAAACTCAATATTTCTGCTTGCAATGCAATAATCCAGTGCTCAAAGCTTTATTTGTACAAGTGCGGGTATTATTTAATAATACATAATACAAGAAACAACAATGTCCCATATCGCCTATGACATAATTAAGATCTGCACTAATGCTTCAAGCTATATATAACAGTTTAATTATTTTAATAGCACAACAAAGTTCAGCTTTCAGAGTTGACATCTTAGACTACAAAGTTTAAACCAATAAAAAAATCTTACATCAGTTTATTTTGGGGAAGACGTCTTTCAGAGAGTCTTTTGAATTTATATCCTCCCTAAAATGTAAACAACTACAATTCCAATTTACCCATGCAACCCCTAATCCCCTTACAGTGTCACTAGCTGAAAGCATTATAAAGTGATGCATATCCAGTTACGTAAACTGTTTTATAGTTTTATTTTTGAACAATGAAACTGTCTTAGCAATTCGCACATTAAAATAAGGATTTGCTGACCCACCCTACTCCACTTACAAAGTCTGCAGCCTTGATCTTAAGACCCAAATAACAAGATTTGAAAACTTCTATTCTATTGTGTATCCATTTATCCAAATTGCATTAAATGCTCTAATAACATTTTTTTTTAAATAAGCGATTCATCAGACCTTTCAACTAATGTTTCAAATGCATGTTTGGCACCTGTTTACATCACAAGTTTCGTACAAAAACTGGTGAAGTCTTCTTCAAAACAACGGAAATACCAATCATACCACACATTGACAAACCAAGAAACCCAGACCTTACCATATGCTTCTAAGCAAGAAATGAATATAAATGACTTGATTTGTTCGTTTAGAGATTGCCATAATGGCTATGTGAATATGTTAATAATGATACAAACTGAACTTAGATTCAAAATAAAACTTATTTTAGCTTAGTTTTATTTAAAACAATCCAGCTTCATTTCTAATATGCATCTCACTGACAATGGGCTTTTCTCTGGCATTACTTAAAAGGAAAAGAGATGTGTAAGAGATGCAAGATCATAAAGACATAGAAACAAT
This sequence comes from Potamilus streckersoni, assembly GCA_016746295.1. Classification (NCBI taxonomy): domain Eukaryota; kingdom Metazoa; phylum Mollusca; class Bivalvia; order Unionida; family Unionidae; genus Potamilus; species Potamilus streckersoni. The sequence goes on from JAEAOA010002347.1 coordinate 22,712, forward strand.
TTGATAAAACACCCCATCATCTCTATCAATCCATGCCAATAAAGCATTTTACAAGGCACTGAATTAAAAGATAATTTAGAATTTGGAAAAACTAGATCCACATTTTAAAGATATTTTAAATAAGAAAAAATAACTGGAAAAAAAAACAAAACTTAAGGTTAATGCAGAACCACCTGATTAGTGGTAAACTCACCTTAGAGAATGCTATACATATCACAAAGATTTTTGGTCATATGTTGAGAATGTAATTGTTTGAATATTTAAGGACTTTGCATATCAAAAACTTTTTTTTGTTTAAAGCAAATCCAAATATTTGGAAGCATGTTTATTCAGAAATTTTGAAGTCCATATCCATAATCTTAATTCACAGTTGTGCCACATTCCTAACTGGTTTTGCACATGTGAATAATTCACCATTACATAATAACAGAAAAAAACATTCCATTAGAGTACAAAGAATCACGACTTAAGCACTATCAGAGCCACATCTATGAACTAGCGGCAACACTTAGTGAATAAAGCATAAAATAAAGATTATGGTGATACAAGTTGGTAAGGGTGTTTTAGTACTCACATATATGTACCATCAACAAAAGTTTTGCAACATATCCATATATATTTTCTGAGAAAACACCTGCTGGAAAACATGAACCTTGCACCTTACACAATATTCTCAAATATTATTCATCAAGAAGATAAGATGAAACACAATTTTGCCCGGGAACTGCACCGATACCATCGGTTTACTTACAGGTATTCAGGAAGCTGAGAATATGAGATTTACTGAAATCAATTTGTCCACTTTTAAAACTTTGTGCAAAGTGTAAGGATAATCAAAATTATCAACAGCCAGCAGATCTACGGCCAATGATTTTATTTAAACTCAACAACCCTGACAAAAGACATCGTGCTCCCTTTAACCCTGGAGTTACTCAAAGCATCTTGTCAATTTATTAAAACATAATCCATCAAAATAAAAGACTCTGTTTTTGTCCAAAAAATTGTACAAACTGACCATGACCAAAACTTCAACCATTTCATGTCTAAGTTTGATATGTTCTAAAACCTGAGTTGTTAAAATATGTAACATCTGGAGAGATAGATATCGTGTCCACAATGTCTCAACTTTCCAACACTTGCTACAGGCACAATAAATTACTCATTTAGCCATATCGGTTGATGGACATTGAAAAATCTCAAAAGGATCATCAAAAGAGAACTACAACATATAATCCAATGAATTTAGATCATGCAAACCTGGAAAATTGCAGATGCTTACACGTTTTTTATACATAAATTTCCATATCATGTCCATTGTTTTTCCAGGATGAAAATTATTTTTCAAGGTTCATATATGCTCATTAATTAATAAACTTAAGGAACATTTTAGCTTAAGAACACATGATATCAAAAACAAAGGATGATAATATTAATTAACTCTGCCAATATATCTGAGCCACATATGCAATTATGCACTAAACCACAAATGTATCAAAAGAAACATGTTTGATAAAATATTTTCATACAAATTATCATATAAAGTCATTTCATTTTACACAATGAAATTTAAACTTAACTTGGCTGAACAACATTATGTTTGTATCAGAGAACAATAACACAAAGAAGATAAATTAATTGCTTTCTTTCAAACCTGTAAATATAAAACAAAATTCAGAAAATCCCGTTGTAGCTCAAGCTAGGAATATTTATTCTATAGAATATTAAAATTTCATAACACTATATAAAAACACTATCTATTTGAATATTTTCTTGTAAAGAAAAAATATAAACACATAATAATTCTAGACAAGAAAAAAACAAAATTAAATGATTTTACAAACAACTTAAACCTTTTCAGGTGATCTTGTGAAAGTTCCACAACTTAAAGTGACCTAATTACATAAAGTTAATTTAAAGTTTGACAAAAATACCTGGACAACTAAACAATACAGTATAAACAAGGATTGAGTTTTCTGTAAATCAATATTTCTGCTTGCAATGCGATAATCGAGTCCACAAAACTGTATTTGTACAGGAGCTAGTATTATTTGTTAATTACAAGACACACAAATCTCCCTTTTCGTCTACGACTTAATTACGATCTGAACTAATGCTTCAAGTTATATATAACTGTGTAATAATTTTAATAGCAAACAAAATTTCAGCACAAAAATTAACATTTTAGACTATAAAGTTTAGCCCAAATAAAAAATGTTGCACAAGTTTATTTTGGGAAAGATGTATTTTAGAGAGTCTTTTGAATGTATATCCTCTGAAAAATGTGAACAACTATAATTACAATATACCCGTGCAACACACAAACCCCTTACAGTGGCACTACCTGAAAGCATTATAAAGTGTTGCATATACAGTTTTGTAAACTGTTTTTAAAGTTGTATTTTTAAACAATGAAACTTTCTTAGCAATGAACATATTTGTGTACAGATTTGCTGACCCACCCTACTACACTTACAAAGTTTGCAGCCTTGATCGTACGATCCAGATAAAAAGATCTGAAAACTACTATTATATTGTGTATCCAGTTATACAGATTGCCTTAATAGCTCTAATAACATTTTTAAAATAATCGACTCTTTAGACCTTTCACCTAATGATTACAAAGCATGTCTTGCACCTGATTCCATCGCAAGTTGCTCACCAAAACTGGTGAAGTTTCCTTTAAAACCACGGAAAGAACAATCATAACACACATTAACAAACCAAGAAACCTACAACATAACTTACGCTTTTCAGCAACAAATGAATATAAATGACTTGTTTTTTTGTTTTGAAAATGTCTTAATGATTGTGGGAATATGTTAGTAATGCTACAAGCTGAACTCAGATACAAAATATAACATATTTAAGCTTGTTGTTTTTTAAAAACAATTCCGCTTCATTTCTAATATGCATCTCACTGAAAATGACCTTTTCTCTGGCATAATTTTTTAAAAAATAGACCTGTGTAAGCAATTCAAGAACATAAGACAAACAAACAGTTTGATACAGTAATTATCTTTGCTAGGAATACAAGCAAATAAAGTGTTTTAAAATGCAGTTAATTGAAAGTTAATTCTGAATTTGGAAAAAATTGAAATCACAATATAAATACAGTTTAAATACAAAACATAACTGGTAAAAATTCAAAGGTTAAAGTTAATGCAAATCCACCTGTTTAGTGATAAAATCAGCTTAATATAAGAGATGAACTCAAAGGACCACTAGACAATACAAGGACATATTAAACTGTAATACAAAAAATCAAATGTTATCATCATGGCAATGAGTGTTTGACATTATTTTCAGATATTACATTTTCAGTCTATAAACCATTAATTAATGATTTAAGCAAAGTAAAATGTGAGTTTTCTCTTAAGTTATCTGGTAGATCATTCAAAAGAATGATATACATAACATTATGAGGTTGGGTCAAATATTGAGGTTTTTATTGTTTGCATATTAAAGTCTTTGCATATTTAAAACGTTTTTTGTGTTTAAAGCAAATCGAAACTTTTGGAAGCATGTTTATTCAGAATTTCGAAGTCCATGTCACTAACCTTAAGTTATAGTTATGTCACATTCGTAACTGTCTTTGCACATGTAAATATTGCATCATTACATAATAACAGACAAAACCACCCATTACAGTACAAATAATCATTACTCAGCCATAATTAGAGCCCCATATATGAACTAGCGGCAACACGTAGTGAATAAAGCATAGAATTAATATTATGGTGATACAAGATGGTAAATATGTTTTAGTACTCACATATATTTACCAACAACACAAGGTTTACAACATTTTCATTTTCGTCTTCTGAGAAAAAAAAACTTGCTGCAAAATATGAACTTTGCCCCTTACACAATGATCTTACATATTATTCATCAAGAAGCTAAGCTAAAACACATATTTGCCCCAAAAATTCACCAATGCAATAGTTTTACTTAAAGGTATTCAGGAAGCTGAATATATGTGAATTACTATAATGAATTCGTCCACATTCAAAATTGCTTGCTAAGTCTAATGATAATCTCAAGTGTCAACAGCCAGCATAACTACTGCAAATGATTTTATTTAATGATTCTGTGTTTTCCAAAAACTTGTACAAACTGACCATTACCAAAACTTGAACCATTTCATTTCTACGTTTGATACCTCCTATAACTTCGGTGCTAAAATATGTAACTTATGAAGAGATGGATATCTTGGCCACTATGTCTCAACCTTCCAACATTTGTTACAGGCAAAATAAATTAATCATATAGTCATATCGGTTGATGGACAGTGAAAAATAACAAAATGGATCATTAAAGGGAAACTACAAAATTTAATACAATGAATTTAGATCATTAAATCCTGGAAAATTACACAGAGTTACACGTTTTTATAAAGAAAAATTTACATATCATTCCCATTGTTTTTCCAGAATGAAATGTATTTGTCAAGGTTCCTATATGTTCATTAATAATAACAATTAAGGAACATCTAAGCTTAAGAACACATCATTTTGAAAATAAAAGATGAATGTTTATCTTGACTCTGCAAATATATGAGTCAAATATGCAATCATGCACTAAACCAGAAATGTATCAAATGAAACAAGTTTGATAATATATTTTCATAAAAATTATGATCTAAAGTCATTTAATTTACACAATAAAATGTAAACTTAACTTGGTTGAAAATCATTATGTTGGTATCTGAGAACAATAAGACAATAAAGATAAATTGTATTGTTTCCTTTTATGCCTATAATTTTAAACAAAATTCAGAAAAATCAGTTGCAGATCAAGCTGGGAATAAAAATGCTATGGAATATTACAATTTCATGAGACAATATAAAAACACAATCTATTTGAATACTGTCTTGTAAAGAAAAAAAATAAACACATTATTAATTTAGACAATACAAATCAAGGCTCAAAGGATTTTTCAAACAATTAAACTATTTCAGATGATTTGGTAAAAAGGTCACAACTTAAAGTGATTTAATTACATAGAGTCAATTTAAATTTTGACAGAAATACCTCAACAAGTATACAATATTGTATAAACAAAGATTGAAGTACCTGTCAATTCAATATTTCTGCTTGCAATGCAATAATCCAGTGCTCAAAGCTTTATTTGTACAGGTGCTAGTATTATTTAATAATATATAGTACAAGAAACAACAATATCCCATTTCGCCTATGACATAATTAAGATCTGCACTAATGCTCCATTCTATATATAACAGTTTAATTATATTAATAGCACAACAAAGTTCAGCTTTCAGAGTTGACATCTTAGACTACAAAGTTTAAACCAATAAAAAAATCTTACATCAGTTTATTTTGGGGAAGACGTCTTTCAGAGAGTCTTTTGAATTTATATCCTCCCAAAAATATAAACAACTACAATTCCAATTTACCCATGCAACCCATAATCCCCTTACAGTGTCACAAGCTGAAAGCATTATAATTGATGCATATCCAGTTACGTAAACTGTTTTATAGTTTTATTTTTGAACAATGAAACTCTCTTAGCAATTCACACATTAGAATACGGATTTGCTGAACCACCCTACTCCACTTACAAAGTCTGCAGCCTTGATCTTAAGATCCAAATTAAAAGATTTGAAAACTTCTATTCTATTGTGTATCCATTTATCCAAATTGCATTCAAAGCTCTAATAACATTTTTTTTAAATAAGCGATTCTTCAGACCTTTCACCTAATGTTTAAAATGCATGTTTGGCACCTGTTTACATCACAAGTTTCTCACTAAAACTGTAGTTTACTTCAAAACAACGGAAATAACAATCATACCACACATTGACAAACCAAGAAACCCACACATTACCATATGCTTTTAAACAAGAAATGAATATAAATGGCTTGATTTGTTCGTTTAGAGATTGCCTTAATGGTTATGTGAATATGTTAATAATATTACAAACTGAACTTTTATTTAAAATAAAACTTATTTTAGCTTAGTTTTATTTAAAACAATTCAGCTTCATTTCTAATATGCATCTCACTGACAATCAGCTTTTCTCTTGCATAATTTTTAAAAAGTAGACCTGTGTAAGCAATTCAAGAACATAAGACAAACAAACAATTTGATACAATAATCATCATTTCTAGATAAACAAGCAAATAAAGCATTTTAAAAGGCAGTTAATTGAAAGTTAATTCCGAATTTGGAAAAAATTGGTACCACAATATAAATAATAATTTAAATAAAAACATAACTGGTAAAAATTCAAAAGTTAAAGTTAATGAAAAACCACCAGTTTAATGATAACATCAGCTTAATATACGAGATAAGCATAAAGGACATCTTGACAATACAAGGACATATTAAACTGTAAAACAAAAAGCAAATGTTATCATCATGGCAAGGAGTGTGTGACATTATTTTCAGATATTACATTTTCAGTCTATCTACCATTAATTAATGATTTAAGCAAAGTAAAATGTGATTTTTCTCTTAAGTTATCTGGTAGATCATTCAATAGAATGATATAGATAACATTATGAATTTGGGTCAAATGTTGAGGTTTTTATTGTTTGCATATTAAAGTCTTTGCATATCAAAAACGTTTTTTCGTGTTTAAAGCAAATCCAAACATTTGGAAGCATGTTTATTCAGAATTTCGAAGTCCATATCACTAACCTTAAGTCATAGTTATGTCACATTCGTAACTGACTTTGCACATGTGAATATTGCACCATTACATAATAACAGACAAAACCACCCATTACAGTACATTACATTACAGTACAATTACTTATTACTCAGCCATAATCAGAGTCCCATATATGACATAGCGGCAAAAATTAAGAGAGTCTTTTAAATTTATATCCTCTCAAAAACGTAAACAACTATAATTACAATATACCCATGCAACACACAACGCGCTTACAGTGGCACTAGCTGAAAGCTGTATACTGTTTTTAAAGTTTTATTTTTAAACAATGAAACTTTCTTAGCAATGAACATGTCTGTATACAGATTTGCTGACCCACCCTACTCCACTTACAAAGTTTGCAGCCTTGATCGTACGATCCAGATAAAAAGATCTGAAAACTCCTATTATATTGTGTTTCCAGTTATGCAAATTACCTTAATAGCTCTAATAACATTTTTAAAATAATTGACTCTTTAGACCTTTCACCTAATGATTACAAAGCATGTCTTGCACCTGATTCCATCGCAAGTTGCTCACCAAAACTGGTGAAGTTTCCTTTAAAAGCACGGAAAGAACAATCATAACACACACTAACAAACCAAGAATCCCACAACATACCTTACGCTATTCAGCAAGAAATGAATACAAATGACTTGGTTTTTTTGTGTAAGCAATTCAGGGACATAAGAATAACAAACAATTTGATACAATAATCATCATTTCTAGAAATACAAGCAAATGAAGTATTTTAAATGGCAGTTAATTTAAAGTTAATTCCGAATTTGGAAAAAATGAAACCACAATATAAAGATAATTTAAATAAAAAACATAACTGGTAAAAATTCAAAAGTTAAAGTTAATGCAAAACCACCTGTTTAGTGATAAAAATCAGTTTAGTATACGAGATAAACATAAAGGACCACTTGACAATACAAGGACATATAAAACTGTAATACAAAAAATCAAATGCTATCATCATGGCAAGGAGTGTGTGACATTATTTTCAGATATTACATTTTCAGTCTATCTACCATTAATTAATGATTTAAGCAAAGTAAAATGTGATTTTTCTCTGAAATTATCTGGTAGATCATTCAAAAGAATGATATACACATCATTATGATATTGGTCAAATATTGAAGATTTTATTGTTTGCATACTAAAGTCTTTGCATATCAAATTGTTTCTATGTCTTTATGATCTTGCATCTCTTACACATCTCTTTTGCTTTTAAATAATGCCAGAGAAAAGCCCATTGTCAGTGAGATGCATATTAGAAATGAAGCTGAATTGTTTTAAATAAAACTAAGATAAAAAAAGTTTTATTTTGAATCTAAGTTCAGTTTGTATCATTATTAACATATTCACATAATCATTAAGGCAATCTCTAAACGAACAAAACAAGTCATTTATATTTATTTCATCCTTAAAATCATATAGAAAGGTGTGGGGTTTTTGGTTTGTCAATGTGTGGTATGATTGATATTTCCGTTGTTTTGAAGTAAACTTCACCAGGTTTGGTGAGAAACTTGCGATGGAAACAGGTGCCAAATATGCATTTTAAACATTAGGTGAAAGGTCTGAAGAATCGCTTATTTAAACAAATGTTATTGGAGCTTTTAATGCAATTTGCATAACTGGATACACAATAAAATAGAAGTTTTCAAATCTTTTTATTTGGCTCTTAAGATTAAGGCTGCAGACTTTGTAAGTGGAGTAGGGTGGGTCAGCAAATCCGTATTCAGATGTGTGAATTGGTAAGACAGTTTCATTGTTCAAAAATAAAACTATAAGACAGTTTACGTAACTGGATATGCATCACTTTATAATGCTTTCAACTAGTGCCACTGTAAGGGGATTGTGGATTTCATGGGTAAATTGGAATTGTAGTTGTTTATATTTTTGGGAGTATATAAATTCAAAAGACTCTCTGAAAGACGTCTTCCCCAAAATAAACTGAAGTAAGATTTTTTTATTGGCTTAAACTTTGTAGTCTAAGATGTCAACTCTGAAAGCTTAACTTTGTTGTGCTATTAAAATAATTATACTGTTATATATAGCTTGAAGCATTAGTGCTGATCTTAATTATGTCATAGGCGAAATGAGATATTGTTGTTTCTTGTATTATATATTAAAAATACTAGCGCCTGTACAAATAAAGCTTTGAGAACTATATTATTGCATTGCAAGCAGAAATATTGAGTTTACAGAGAATTCAATCTTTGTTTATATAACATTGTATACTTGTTTAGGTATTTCTGTCAAAATTTAAATTAACTCTATGTAATTAAGTCACCTTAAGTTGTGACCTTTTTACCACATCATCTGAAATAGTTTGACTTGTTTGAAAATTCTATTGATCCTTGATTTGTATTGTATAAAAATTATAATGTGTTTAGTTTTACTTTACAAGACAATATTCAAATAGATTGTGTTTTTATATTGTCTCATGAAATTGTAATATTCCATAGCATTTTTATTCCCAGCTTGATCTGCAACTGATTTTTCTGAATTTTGTTTATAATTATAGGTTTAAAAGGAAACAATACAATTTATCTTTATTGTCTTATTGTTCTTTGATTTTCAACCAAGTTAAGTTTAAATTTTATTGTGTAAATGAAATGACTTTATATCATAATTTTTATGAAAATATATTATCAAACTTGTTTCATTTGATACATTTCTGGTTTAGTGCATGATTGCATATTTGATTCATATATTTGCTGAGTCAAGATAAACTTTCATCTTTTTTTTTTAAAAATGATGTGTTCTTAAGCTTAAATGTTCCTTAGATGTATTAATTAATGAGCATATATGAACCTTGACAAATACTTTTCATTCTAGAAAAAATGGGAATGATATGTAAATTTTTCTTTATAAAAACGTGCAACTATGTGTAATTGTCCAGGTTTTCATGATCTAAATTCATTGGATTAAATTTTGTAGTTTCCATTTGATGATCCTTTTGTTACTTTTCACTGTCCATCAACCGATATGGGTATATGATTAATTTATTTTGCCTGTAACAAATGTTGGAAAGTTGAGACATAGTGTCCAAGATATCCATCTCTCCATAAGTTACATATTTTAGCACTGAAGTTATAGGAGATATCAAACTTAGACATGAAATGGTTGAAGTTTTAATAATGGTCAGTTTGTACAGGTTTTTGGAAAAAAAACAGAATGATCAAATAAAATCATTGGCAGTAGTTATGCTGGCTGTTGACACTTGAGATTATCATTAGACTTAGCAAGTAATTTTAAAAGTGGACGAATTGGTTATAGTAATTCTCATATATTCAGCTTCCTGAATACCTTTAAGTAAAACTATGGCATTGGTGCAGTTTTGGGGAAAATGATTGTTTTAGCTTAGCTTCTTGATGAACAGTATGTGAGATCATTGAGTAAGGGGCAAGGTTCATATTTTGCAGCAAGTTTTTTTCTCAGAAAATGAAAATGAAAAAATGTTGAAAAGCTTGTGTTGATGGTAAATATATGTGAGTACTAAAACATATTTACCATCTTGTATCACCATAATCTTAATTCTATGCTTTATTCACTACGTGTTGCCGCTAGTTCATATATGGGGCTCTTATTTTGGCTGAGTAATGATTACTTGTACTGTAATGAATGGTTCTGTCTGTTATTATGTAATGGTGCAATATTCACATGTGGAAAGTCAGTTACGAATGTGACATAACTATGACTTAAGGTTTGTGGTATGAACTTCGAATTTTTGAATAAACATGCTTCCAAATGTTTGTATTTGCTTTAAACACAAAAAAACGTTTCCATATGCAAAGATTTTAATACGCAAACAATAAAATCCTCAACATTGGACCAATTTCATAATGTTATGTATATCATTCTTTTGAATGATCTACCAGATAATTTCAGAGAAAAATCACATTTTACTTTGCTTAAATCATTAATTAATGGTAGATAGACTGAAAATGTAATATCTGAAAATAATGTCACACACTCCTTGCCATGATGATAGCATTTGATTTTTTGCATTACAGTTTTGTATGTCCTTGTATTGTCAAGTGGTCCTTTATGTTCATCTCGTATACTAAACTGATTTTTATCACTAAACAGGTGGTTATGCATTAACTTTAACTTTTGAATTTTTACCAGTTATGTTTTTATTTAAATTATCTTTATATTGTGGTTTCATTTTTTCCAAATTCGGAATTAACTTTAAATTAACTGCCATTTAGAATACCTCATTTGCTTGTATTTCTAGAAATGATGATTATTGTATCAAATTGTTTGTTATTCTTATGTCCTTGAATTGCTTACACAGGTCTATTTTTTAAACATTATGCCAGAGAAAAGCTCATTGTCAGTGAGATGCATATTTGAAATGAAGCTGAATTGTTTTAAATAAAACCAAGCTTAAATATGTTATATTTTGCATCTAAGTTCAGCTTGTAGCATTACTAACTTATTCCGATAATCATTAAGACATTTTCATAACAAAAAAAAGTCATTTGTATTCATTTCTTGCTGAATAGCGTAAGGTATGTTGTGGAATTCTTGGTTTGTTAGTGTGTATTATGATTGTTCGTTCCGTGCTTTTAAAGGAAACTTCAAAAGTTTTGGTGAGCAACTTGCGATGGTATCAGGTGCAAGACATGCTTTGTAATCATTAGGTGAAAGGTCTAAAGAGTCAATTATTTTAAAAATGTTATTAGAGCTATTAAGGTAATTTGCATAACTGGAAACACAATATAATAGGAGTTTTCAGATCTTTTTATCTGGATCGTACGATCAAAGCTGCAAACTTTGTAAGTGGAGTAGGGTGGGTCAGCAAATCTGTATACAGACATGTTCATTGCTAAGAAAGTTTCATTGTTTAAAAATAAAACTTTAAAAACAATTTACAAAACTGTCTATGTATCACTTTATAATGCTTTCAGCTAGTGCCACTGTAAGGGCGTTGTGCGTTGCATGGGTATATTGTAATTATAGTTGTTTACGTTTTTGAGAGGATATAAATTTAAAAGACTCTCTAAAAGACATCTTTCTCAAAATAAACTTGTGCAAGGTTTTTTATTTGGGCTAAACTTTATAGTCTAAAATGTTAATTTGTGTGCTGAACTTTTGTGTGCTATTAAAATTATTACACTGTTATATATAACTTGAAGCATTAGTTAGATCTTAATTATGTCATAGGCGAAATGGGAGATTTGTATGTCTTGTATTATATATCAGGAAATAATACTAGCACCTGTACAAATACAGCTTTGAGGACTGGATTATTGCATTGCGAGCAGAAATATTGATTTTACAGAAAATTCTATCCTTGTTTATACAGTATTGTATAATTATTCAGGTATTTTTGTCATACTTTAAATTAACTATATGTAATTAGATCACTTTATGTTGTGGAACTTTTACCAAATCATCTAAAAACGTTTAACTTGTTTGAAAAATCTTTTTTGATTTGGTTTTTTGTTGTCTAGAATAATTATGTGTTTATATTTTTTCTTCACCAGACAATATTTAAATAGATTGTGTTTTTATATAGTGTTATGAAATTTTTATATTCTATAGAATATATATTTCTAGCTTGAAGTACAGTGGGTTTTTCTGAATTTTGTTTTATATGTACAGGTTTGAAAGAAAACAATTAATTTATCTTCTTTGTGTTATTGTTCTCTGATACAAACATAATGTTGTTCAGCAAAGTTAAGTTTAAATTTCATTGTGTAAAATGAAATGACTTTATATGATAATTTGTATGAAAATAAATTTTCAAACATGTTTCTTTTGATACATTTGTAGTTTAGTGCATAATTGCATATTTGGCTCAGATATATTTGCAGAGTCAAGAAATACAATCATAGTTTGTTTTTAAGATCATGTGTTCTTAAGCATAAATGTTCCTTATCTTTATTAATTAATGAGCATATATGAACCTTGAAAATTAATTTGTATCCTGGAAAAACAATGGACATGATATGGAAATTTATGTATCGAAAACGTGTAAACATGTGTAATTTTCCATGGTTTGAATGATCTAAATTCATTGGATTAAATGTAGTAGTTTCCTTTTGATGATCCTTTTGAGATTTTTCACTGTCCATGAACCGATATGGCTATATGATTAATTTATTTTGCCTGTAACAAATGTTAGAAAGTTGAGACATAGTAGACTCGATATCCATCTCTCCAGATGTTGCATATTTTAACAACTGAAGTTTTAGAAGAGATCAAACTTAGACATGAAATGGTTGACGTTTTGGTCATGGTCAGTTTGTACAACTTTTTGGTCAAAAATACAGTCTTTTATTTTGATGGATTATCTTTTAGTACGTTGAAAAGATGCTTTGAGTAACTCCAGGGTAAACGGGAGCACGATGTCTTTTGTCTGGATTGTAGAGTTTAAATAAAATCATTGGCCGTTGATCTGCTGGCTGTTGATAATCATGATTATCCTTACACTTTGCACAAAGTTTTAAAAGTGGACAAATTGATTTCAGTAAATGTCATATTCTCAGCTTCCTGAATACCTGTAAGAAAACCGATGGTATTGGTGCAGTTTCCGGGCAAATTTTTGTGTCATCTTATCTTCTTGATGAATAATATTTGAGAGCATTGAGTAATGTGCAAGGTTCATGTTTTCCAGCAGTTGTTTTCTCAGAAAATGAATATGGATATGTTGCAAAACTTGTGTTGATGGAAAATATATGTGAATACTAAAAGACCTTTACCAACTTGTATCACCATAATCTTTATTTTATGCTTTATTCACTAAGTGTTGCCGAAAGTTGATATATGGGGCTCTGATAGTACTTATGTCGTGATTCTTTGTACTGTAATGGGTTGTTTGTTCTGTTATTATGTAATGGTGAATTATTCACATGTGCAAAATCAGTTAGGAATGTAACAGAACTGTGAATTATGGTTACGGATATGGACTTCAAAATTTCTGAATAAACATGCCTCCAAATATTTCGATTTGCTTTAAACAAAAAAAAGTTCTTGATCTGTAAAGACCTTAAATATTCAAACAGTTACATTTTCAACATTTGACCAAAAATCTTTTTGATATGTGTACAATTCTATAAGGTGATTTTACCACTAATCAGGTGGTTCTGCATTAACCTTCTGTTTTGTTTTTTCCAGTTATGTTTTGTTATTTAAATTATCTTTAAAATGTGGTCCTAGTTTTTCCAAATTCTAAATTAACTTTTAATTCAGTGCCTTGTGAAATGCATTATTGGCATGTATATATAGAAATGATTGGGTGTTTTATCAAATTGTTTCTATGTCTTTATGATCTTGAATCTCTTACACATCTGTATTGCTTTTAAATAATTCCAGAGAAAACCTCATTGTCAATGAGATGCATATTAGAAATGAAGCTGAATTGTTTTAAATAAAACTAAGCTAAAATAAGTTTTCTTTTGAATCTAAGTTCAGTTTGTATCATTATTAACATATTCACATAATCATTAAGGCAATCTCTAAACGAACAAAACAAGTCATTTATATTTATTTCATCCTTAAAATCATATAGAAAGGTGTGGGGTTTTTGGTTTGTCAATGTGTGGTATGATTGATATTTCCGTTGTTTTGAAGTAAACTTCACCAGGTTTGGTGAGAAACTTGCGATGGAAACAGGTGCCAAATATGCATTTTAAACATTAGGTGAAAGGTCTGAAGAATCGCTTATTTAAACAAATGTTATTGGAGCTTTTAATGCAATTTGCATAACTGGATACACAATAAAATAGAAGTTTTCAAATCTTTTTATTTGGCTCTTAAGATTAAGGCTGCAGACTTTGTAAGTGGAGTAGGGTGGGTCAGCAAATCCGTATTCAGATGTGTGAATTGGTAAGACAGTTTCATTGTTCAAAAATAAAACTATAAGACAGTTTACGTAACTGGATATGCATCACTTTATAATGCTTTCAACTAGTGCCACTGTAAGGGGATTGTGGATTTCATGGGTAAATTGGAATTGTAGTTGTTTATATTTTTGGGAGTATATAAATTCAAAAGACTCTCTGAAAGACGTCTTCCCCAAAATAAACTGAAGTAAGATTTTTTTATTGGCTTAAACTTTGTAGTCTAAGATGTCAACTCTGAAAGCTTAACTTTGTTGTGCTATTAAAATAATTATACTGTTATATATAGCTTGAAGCATTAGTGCTGATCTTAATTATGTCATAGGCGAAATGAGATATTGTTGTTTCTTGTATTATATATTAAAAATACTAGCGCCTGTACAAATAAAGCTTTGAGAACTATATTATTGCATTGCAAGCAGAAATATTGAGTTTACAGAGAATTCAATCTTTGTTTATATAACATTGTATACTTGTTTAGGTATTTCTGTCAAAATTTAAATTAACTCTATGTAATTAAGTCACCTTAAGTTGTGACCTTTTTACCACATCATCTGAAATAGTTTGACTTGTTTGAAAATTCTATTGATCCTTGATTTGTATTGTATAAAAATTATAATGTGTTTAGTTTTACTTTACAAGACAATATTCAAATAGATTGTGTTTTTATATTGTCTCATGAAATTGTAATATTCCATAGCATTTTTATTCCCAGCTTGATCTGCAACTGATTTTTCTGAATTTTGTTTATAATTATAGGTTTAAAAGGAAACAATACAATTTATCTTTATTGTCTTATTGTTCTTTGATTTTCAACCAAGTTAAGTTTAAATTTTATTGTGTAAATGAAATGACTTTATATCATAATTTTTATGAAAATATATTATCAAACTTGTTTCATTTGATACATTTCTGGTTTAGTGCATGATTGCATATTTGATTCATATATTTGCTGAGTCAAGATAAACTTTCATCTTTTTTTTTTAAAAATGATGTGTTCTTAAGCTTAAATGTTCCTTAGATGTATTAATTAATGAGCATATATGAACCTTGACAAATACTTTTCATTCTAGAAAAAATGGGAATGATATGTAAATTTTTCTTTATAAAAACGTGCAACTATGTGTAATTGTCCAGGTTTTCATGATCTAAATTCATTGGATTAAATTTTGTAGTTTCCATTTGATGATCCTTTTGTTACTTTTCACTGTCCATCAACCGATATGGGTATATGATTAATTTATTTTGCCTGTAACAAATGTTGGAAAGTTGAGACATAGTGTCCAAGATATCCATCTCTCCATAAGTTACATATTTTAGCACTGAAGTTATAGGAGATATCAAACTTAGACATGAAATGGTTGAAGTTTTAATAATGGTCAGTTTGTACAGGTTTTTGGAAAAAAAACAGAATGATCAAATAAAATCATTGGCAGTAGTTATGCTGGCTGTTGACACTTGAGATTATCATTAGACTTAGCAAGTAATTTTAAAAGTGGACGAATTGGTTATAGTAATTCTCATATATTCAGCTTCCTGAATACCTTTAAGTAAAACTATGGCATTGGTGCAGTTTTGGGGAAAATGATTGTTTTAGCTTAGCTTCTTGATGAACAGTATGTGAGATCATTTTGTAAGGGGCAAGGTTCATATTTTGCAGCAAGTTTTTTTCTCAGAAAATGAAAATGAAAAAATGTTGAAAAGCTTGTGTTGATGGTAAATATATGTGAGTACTAAAACATATTTACCATCTTGTATCACCATAATCTTAATTCTATGCTTTATTCACTACGTGTTGCCGCTAGTTCATATATGGGGCTCTTATTTTGGCTGAGTAATGATTACTTGTACTGTAATGAATGGTTCTGTCTGTTATTATGTAATGGTGCAATATTCACATGTGGAAAGTCAGTTACGAATGTGACATAACTATGACTTAAGGTTAGTGGTATGAACTTCGAATTTCTGAATAAACATGCTTCCAAATGTTTGTATTTGCTTTAAACACAAAAAAAGCCTTTCGATATGCAAAGATTTTAATATGCAAACAATAAAATCCTCAACATTTGGCCAATTTCATAATGTTATGTATTTCATTCTTTTGAATGATCTACCAGATAATTTCAGAGAAAAATCACATTTTACTTTGCTTAAATCATTAATTAATGGTAGATAGACTGAAAATGTAATATCTGAAAATAATGTCACACACTCCTTGCCATGATGATAGCATTTGATTTTTTGCATTACAGTTTTGTATGTCCTTGTATTGTCAAGTGGTCCTTTATGTTCATCTCGTATACTAAACTGATTTTTATCACTAAACAGGTGGTTATGCATTAACTTTAACTTTTGAATTTTTACCAGTTATGTTTTTATTTAAATTATCTTTATATTGTGGTTTCATTTTTTCCAAATTCGGAATTAACTTTAAATTAACTGCCATTTAGAATACCTCATTTGCTTGTATTTCTAGAAATGATGATTATTGTATCAAATTGTTTGTTATTCTTATGTCCTTGAATTGCTTACACAGGTCTATTTTTTAAACATTATGCCAGAGAAAAGCTCATTGTCAGTGAGATGCATATTTGAAATGAAGCTGAATTGTTTTAAATAAAACCAAGCTTAAATATGTTATATTTTGCATCTAAGTTCAGCTTGTAGCATTACTAACTTATTCCGATAATCATTAAGACATTTTCATAACAAAAAAACCCAAGTCATTTGTATTCATTTCTTGCTGAATAGCGTAAGGTATGTTGTGGAATTCTTGGTTTGTTAGTGTGTGTTATGATTGTTCGTTCCGTGCTTTTAAAGGAAACTTCAAAAGTTTTGGTGAGCAACTTGCGATGGTATGAGGTGCAAGACATGCTTTGTAATCATTAGGTGAAAGGTCTAAAGAGTCAATTATTTTAAAAATGTTATTAGAGCTATTAAGGTAATTTGCATAACTGGAAACACAATATAATAGGAGTTTTCAGATCTTTTTATCTGGATCGTACGATCAAAGCTGCAAACTTTGTAAGTGGAGTAGGGTGGGTCAGCAAATCTGTATACAGACATGTTCATTGCTAAGAAAGTTTCATTGTTTAAAAATAAAACTTTAAAAACAATTTACAAAACTGTCTATGTATCACTTTATAATGCTTTCAGCTAGTGCCACTGTAAGGGCGTTGTGCGTTGCATGGGTATATTGTAATTATAGTTGTTTACGTTTTTGAGAGGATATAAATTTAAAAGACTCTCTAAAAGACATCTTTCTCAAAATAAACTTGTGCAAGGTTTTTTATTTGGGCTAAACTTTATAGTCTAAAATGTTAATTTGTGTGCTGAACTTTTGTGTGCTATTAAAATTATTACACTGTTATATATAACTTGAAGCATTAGTTAGATCTTAATTATGTCATAGGCGAAATGGGAGATTTGTATGTCTTGTATTATATATCAGGAAATAATACTAGCACCTGTACAAATACAGCTTTGAGGACTGGATTATTGCATTGCGAGCAAAAATATTGATTTTACAGAAAATTCTATCCTTGTTTATACAGTATTGTATAATTATTCAGGTATTTTTGTCATACTTTAAATTAACTATATGTAATTAGGTCACTTTATGTTGTGGAACTTTTACCAAATCATCTAAAAACGTTTAACTTGTTTGAAAAATCTTTTTTGATTTGGTTTTTTGTTGTCTAGAATAATTATGTGTTTATATTTTTTCTTCACCAGACAATATTCAAATAGATTGTGTTTTTATATAGTGTTATGAAATTTTTATATTCTATAGAATATATATTCCTAGCTTGAAGTACAATGGGATTTTCTGAATTTTGTTTTATATGTACAGGTTTGAAAGAAAACAATTAATTTATCTTCTTTGTGTTATTGTTCTCTGATACAAACATAATGTTGTTCAGCAAAGTTAAGTTTAAATTTCATTGTGTAAAATGAAATGACTTTATATGATAATTTGTATGAAAATAAATTTTCAAACATGTTTCTTTTGATACATTTGTAGTTTAGTGCATAATTGCATATTTGGCTCAGATATATTTGCAGAGTCAAGAAATACAATCATAGTTTGTTTTTAAGATCATGTGTTCTTAAGCCTAAATGTTCCTTATCTTTATTAATTAATGAGCATATATGAACCTTGAAAATTAATTTGTATCCTGGAAAAACAATGGACATGATATGGAAATTTATGTATCGAAAACGTGTAAACATGTGTAATTTTCCATGGTTTGAATGATCTAAATTCATTGGATTAAATGTAGTAGTTTCCTTTTGATGATCCTTTTGAGATTTTTCACTGTCCATGAACCGATATGGCTATATGATTAATTTATTTTGCCTGTAACAAATGTTAGAAAGTTGAGACATAGTAGACTCGATATCCATCTCTCCAGATGTTGCATATTTTAACAACTGAAGTTTTAGAAGAGATCAAACTTAGACATGAAATGGTTGACGTTTTGGTCATGGTCAGTTTGTACAACTTTTTGGTCAAAAATACAGTCTTTTATTTTGATGGATTATCTTTTAGTACGTTGAAAAGATGCTTTGAGTAACTCCAGGGTAAACGGGAGCACGATGTCTTTTGTCAGGATTGTAGAGTTTAAATAAAATCATTGGCCGTTGATCTGCTGGCTGTTGATAATCATGATTATCCTTACACTTTGCACAAAGTTTTAAAAGTGGACAAATTGATTTCAGTAAATGTCATATTCTCAGCTTCCTGAATACCTGTAAGAAAACCGATGGTATTGGTGCAGTTTCCGGGCAAATTTGTGTGTCATCTTATCTTCTTGATGAATAATATTTGAGAGCATTGAGTAATGTGCAAGGTTCATGTTTTCCAGCAGTTGTTTTCTCAGAAAATGAATATGGATATGTTGCAAAACTTGTGTTGATGGAAAATATATGTGATTACTAAAAGACCTTTACCAACTCGTATCACCATATTCTTTATTTTATGCTTTATTCACTAAGTGTTGCCGCTAGTTCATAGATGTGGCTCTGATAGTACTTAAGTCGTGATTCTTTGTACTGTAATGGGTTGTTTTGTTTCTGTTATTATGTAATGGTGAATTATTCACATGTGCAAAATCAGTTAGGAATGTGACAGAACTGTGAATTAAGATTATGGATATGGACTTCAAAATTTCTGAATAAACATGCTTCCAAATATTTGGATTTGCTTTAAACAAAAAAAAACTTTTTGATATGCAAAGACCTTAAATATTCAAACAATTACATTCGCAACATTTGGCCAAAAATCTTTGTGATATGTATAGCATTTTTTAAGCTGATTTTACCACTAATCAGGTGGTTCTGCATTAACCTTAAGTTTTGTTTTTTTTTTCCAGTTATGCTTTCTTATTTAAAATATCTTTAAAATGTGGATCTAGTTGTTCCAAATTCTAAATTATCTTTTAATTCAGTGCCTTGTAAAATGCTTTATTGGCATGTATTGATAGAAATAATGGGGTGTTTTATCAAATTGTTTCTATGTCTTTATGATCTTGCATCTCTTACACATCTCTTTTCCTTTTAAATAATGCCAGAGAAAAGCCCATTGTCAGTGAGATGCATATTAGAAATGAAGCTGAATTGTTTTAAATAAAACTAAGCTAAAATAAGTTTTATTTTGAATATAAGTTCAGTTTGTATCATTATTAACATATTCACATAATCATTAAGGCAATCTCTAAACGAACAAATCAAGTCATTTATATTCATTTATTGCAGAAAAGCATATGGTAAGGTCTGGGTTTCTTGGTTTGGCAATGTGTGGTATGATTGTTATTTCCGTTGTTGTGAAGTAGACTTCACCAGTTTTTGTGAGAAACTTGTGATGTAAACAGGTGCCAAACATGCATTTTAAGCATTAGTTGAAAGGTCTGAAGAATCGCTTTTTTAAAAGAAATGTTATTAGAGCTTTTAATGCAATTTGGATAAATGGATACACAATAGAATAGAAGTTTTCAAATGTTTTTATTTGGATCTTAAGATCAAGGCTGCAGACTTTGTAAGTGGAGTAGGGTGGGTCAGCAAATCCGTATTCTAATGTGTGAATTGCTAAGACAGTTTCATTGTTCAAAAATAAAACTATAAAACAGTTTACGTAACTGGATATGCATCACTTTATAATGCTTTCAGCTAGTGACAATGTAAGGGGATTATGGGTTGCATGGGTAAATTGGAATTGTAGTTGTTTACATTTAGGGAGGATACAAATTCAAAAGACTCTCTGAAAGACGTCTTCCCCAAAATAAACTGATGTAAGAATTTTTTATTGGTTTAAACTTTGTAGTCTAAGATGTCAACTCTGAAAGCTGAACTTTGTTGTGCTATTAAAATAATTAAACTGTTATATATAGCTTGAATCATTAGTGCAGATCTTAATTATGTCATAGGCGAAATGGGTTATTGTTGTTTCTTGTATTATGTATTATTAAATAATACCAGCACTTGTACAAATAAAGCTTTGAGCACTGGATTATTGCATTGCATGCAGAAATATTGAGTTTCCAAAGAATTCGTTCTTTGTTTATACAATATTGTATACTTGTTGAGGTATTTCTGTCAAAATTTAAATTCACTCTATGTAATTAAGTCAATTTAAGTTGTGACCTTTATACCAAATCATCTGAAATAGTTTAATTGTTTGAAAAATCCTTTGAGCCTTGATTTGTATTGTCTAAATTAATAATGTGTTTATTTTTTTTCTTTACAAGACAGTATTCAAATAGATTGTATTTTTATATTGTCTCATGAAATTGTAATATTCCATAGCATTTTTAATCCCAGCTTGATCTGCAACTGATTTTTCTGAATTTTGTTTATAATTATAGGTTTAAAAGGAAACACATCAATTTATATTTATTGTGTTATTGTTCTCTGATACCAACATAATGCTTTTCAACCAAGCTAAGTTTAAATTTTATTGTGTAAATGAAATGACTTTATATCATAATTTTTATGAAAATATATTATCAAACTTGTTTCATTTGATACAGTTCTGGTTTAGTGCATGATTGCATATTTGACTCATAATTGCAGAGTCAAGATAAACATTCATCTTTTGTTTTAACAATGATGTGTTCTTAAGCTTCGATGTTCCTAAATTGTTATTGTTAATGAATCTATATAAACCTTGACAAATACATTTCATTCCGGAAAAACAATGGGAATGATATGTAAATTTTTCTCTATAAAAACGTGTAACTCTGTGTATTTTTCCAGGATTTCATGATCTAAATTCATTGTATTAAATTTTGTAGTTTCCCTTAAATGATCCTTTTGTTATTTTTCACTGTCCATCAACCGATATAGGTATATGATTAATTTATTTTGCCTGTAACAAATGTTGGAAGGTTGAGACATAGGGGCCAAGATATTCATCTCTCCATAAGTTATATATTTTAGCACTGAAGTTATAGGAGAAGACATGAAATGGTTGAAGTTTGTACAAGTTTTTGGAAAAAAAACAGAATCTTTAAATAAAATAATTGGCAGTTGTTTTGCTGGCTGTTGACACTTGAGATTATCATTATACGTAGCAAGTAATTTTAAAAGTTGATGAATTGATTACAGTAATTCTCATATATTAAGATTCCTATATAACATTAAGTAAAACTATGGTATTGGTGCAGTTTTGTGGCAAATGTGTGTTTTAGCTTAGCTTCTTGATGAATAATATGTGAGAACATTGTCTAAGGGGCAAGGTTTATATTTTCCAGCAAGTTTTTTTTTTCTCAGAAAATGAAATTGAAAATGTTGTAGAACTTGTGTTGATGGTAAATATATGTGAGTACTAAAACATATTTACCGTTTTGTATCACCATAATCTTAATTCTATGCTTTATTCACTAAGTGGTTTTGCTATTTCATATATGGGGCTCTGCTTATGGCTGAGTAATGACTATTTGTACTGTAATGGGTGGTTTTGTCTGTTATTATGTAATGGTGCAATATTCACATGTGCAAAATTAGTTACGAAAGTGACGTAACTATAACTTAAGGTTAGTGATATGGACTTCGAAATTCTGAATAAACATGCTTCCAAATGTTTGGATTTGCTTTAAAAACAAAAATAAAGTTTTTGATATGCAAAGAATATAATATGCAAACAAAAAAAAATCCTCAACATTTGACCCAAACTCATAATGTTATGTATATCATTCTTTTGAATGATCTACCAGATAACTTAAGAGAAAAATCACATTTTACTTTGCTTAAATCATTAATTAATGGTATATAGACTGAAAATGTAATATCTGAAAATAATGTCACACACTGCTTGCCATTATGATTACATTTGATTTTTTTTGTGTTACAGTTTAATATGTCCTTGTATTGTCAAGATGTCCTATATGCTCATCTCGTATATTAAACTGATGGTATCACTAAACAGGTGGTTTTTCATTAACTTTAACTTTTCAATTCTTACCAGTTATGTTTTTATTTAAATTATGTTTATATTGTGGTTTCATTTTTTTCCAAATTCGGAATTAACTTTCAATTAACTGCCTTTTAAAATGTTTCATTTGCTTGTAATTCTAGAAATGATGATTATTGTATCAAATTGTTTGTTTGTCTTATTTTCTTGAATTGCTTACACAGGTCTGTTTTTTAAAAATTATGCCAGAGAAAAGCTCATTGTCAGTGATTTGCATATTAGAAATGAAGATGAATTGTTTTAAGTAAAACCAAGCATAAATATGTTATATTTTGCAACTGACTTCAGCTTGTAGCATTACTAACATATTCCCATAATCATTAAGACATTTCCAATACAAAAATACAAGTCATTTACATTCAGTTCTTAATGAAAAGCGTAAGGTAAGTTGTGGGATTCTTGGTTTGTTAGTGTGTGTTATGATTGTTCTTTCCGTGCTTTTAAAGGAAACTTCACCAGTTTTGGTGAGCAACTTGCTATGGAAACAGGTGCAAAACATGCTTTGTAATCATTAGGTGAAAGGTATAAAGAGTCGATTATTTTAAAAATGTTATTAGAGCTATTAAGGCAATTTGCATAACGGATACACAATATAATAGGAGTTTTCAGATCTTTTTATCTGGATCTACGATCAAGGCTGCACACTTTGTAAGTGGAGTAGGGTGGGTCAGCAAATCTGTATACAAATATGTTCATTGCTAAGAAAGTTTCATTGTTTAAAAATAAAACTTTAAAAACAGTTTACAAAACTGTATATGCATCACTTTATAATGCTTTCAGCTAGTGCCACTGTAAGGGGGTTGTGTGTTGCATGGGTATATTGTAATTATAGTTGTTTACATTTTTGAGAGGATATAAATTCAAAAGACTCTCCCAAAGACATCTTTCACAAAATAAACTTGTGCAAGATTTTTTATTTGGGCTAAACTTTAAAGTCTAAAATGTTAATTTGTGTGCTGAACTTTTGTGTGCTATTAAAATTATTACACTGTTATATATAACTTGAAGCATTAATTTAGATCTTAGTTATGTCATAGGCGAAATGGGATGATTTGTGTCTTGTATTATATATTAAGAAATAATACTAGCACCTGTACAAATACAGCTTTGAGGACTGGATTATTGCATTGCAAGCAGAAATATTGATTTTACAGAAAATTCAATCCTTGTTTATACAGTATTGTATAATTGTTCAGGTATTTTTGTCAAACTTTAGATTAACTATATGTAATTATGTCACTTTAAGTTGTGCAACTACCAAATCATCTAAAAACGTTTAACTTGCTTGAAAATCTTTTTTGTTTTGGTTTTTTTTGTCTAGAATTATTATGTGTTTATATTTTTCTTTACAAGACAATATTCAAATAGATTGTGTTTTTATATTGTTATATAATTTTTGTATTCTATATAAAATATATTCCTAGCTTGAACTACAACGGGAGTTTCTGAATTTTGTTTTATATGTACAGGTTTCAAAGAAAACAATTAATTTATCTTCTTTGTCTTACTGTTCTCTGATACAAACATAATGTTGTTCAGCCAAGTTAAGTGATACATTTGTAGTTTAGTGCATAATTGCATATTTGGCTCAGATATATTTGCAGAGTCAGAAAATACAATCATCTTTTGTTTTTAAAATCATGTGTTCTTAAGCTTAAATGTTCCTTAAGTTTATTAATTAATGAGCATATATGAACCTTGAAAATAATTTTTATCCTGGAAAAACAATGGACATTATATGGAAATTTATGTATCGAAAACGTGTAAACATGTGTAATTTTCCAGGTTTGCATGATCTAAATTCATTGGATTAAATGTTGTAGTTTCCTTTTGATGATCCTTTTGAGATTTTTCACTATCCATCAACCGATATGGCTAAATGAGTAATTTATTTTGCCTGTAACAAATGTTGGAAAGTAGAGTCATAGTGGACACGATATCCATCTCTCCAGATGTTACATATTTTAACAACTGAAGTTTTAGAACAGATCAAACGTAGACTTGAAAGTGTTGAAGTTTCGGTCATGGTCAGTTTGTAGAATTTTTTGGACAAAAACACAGTCTTTTATTTTGATGGATTATCTTTTAATAACTTGAAAAGATTCTTTGAGTAAATCCAGCCTTAAATGGAGCACGATGTCTTTTGTCAGGGTTGTTGAGTTTAAATAAAATCATTGGCCGTAGATCTGATGGATGTTGATAATTATGATTATCCTTACACTTTGCACAAAGTTTTAAAAGTGGACAAATTGATTTCAGTAAATCTCATATTCTCAGCTTCCTGAATACCTGTAAGAAAACCGATGGTATTGGTGCAGTTTCCGGGCAAATTTGTGTTTTATCTTATCTTCTTGATGAATAATATTTGAGAACATTGTGTAAGGTGCAAGGTTCATGTTTTCCAGCAGGTGTTTTCTCAGAAAATGAATATGGATATGTTGCAAAACTTTTGTTGATGGTACATATATGTGAGTACTAAAACACCCTTACTAACTTGTATCACCATAATCTTTATTTTATGCTTTATTCACTAAGTGTTGCCGCTAGTTCATAGATGTGGCTCTGAAAGTACTTAATTCTTGATTCTTTGTACTGAAATGGGATGTTTTTTCTGTTATTATGTAATGGTGAATTATTCACATGTGCAAAATCAGTTAGGAATGTGACAGAACTGTGAATTAAGGTTATGGATATGGACTTCAAAATTTCTGAAAAACATGTTTCCAAATGTTTGGAATTGCATAAAACAATACAAAAGTTTTTGATCTGCATAGGCCTTAAATATGCAAACAATTACATTCTCAACATTTGACCAAAAATCTTTGTGATATGTATAGCATTCTCTAATGTGATTTCACCACTAATCAGGTGGTTCTGTATTAACCTTAAGTTTTTTCCAGTTATGTTTTCTTATTTAAATTATCTTTAAATGTCATTCTAGTTTTTCCAAGTTCTAAATTAACTTTCAATTCACTGCCTTGTTAAATGCTTTATTGGCATGTATTTATAGAAATGATGGTGTGTTGTATCAAATTGTTTCTATGTCTTTATGTTCTTGCATCTCTTACACATCTATTTTGCTTTCTCTCTATTCATTGTTCCGTGCACCATTCCAGGGCTTTGTCCCCAGCGGGTCCGAGGTTGTAGAATTGGACCACCGTGCCTCGCTACGTGTCGTAAAAGGCGACTAAGTAGAGGCAACATGTTTGCCGTGGTTTGCGACCCGTAACGGGAGGAGGAAAGGATCCTGGCAGTTGTAACACACTACGTTGGCCTCTACTTCTCTTAAAACGTGCGGTTGAGATGGGCCCAGTCTCGACAAATCGGCCGGTCACGCTGAGCCCTAGGAAGTCTTAATTAACTCTCTCACCTCCTTTACTTTATTCTTGTATCTCGCTTGATACCACCGTTGCCCCTATATTCTATTCCTATATCTTTCCCTTTCCTAAATCTTAGAAGACTTCCTAGATGGCGGTGGCTTAACGGGTCAATCAGGGGTAATTTTACTGATCTTCGAAATTGGTGACCTCAGGGTCAACCAAAGGTAATTTTCCCAAATGAGTATGGTGTTTATGTATCCCTGGCACTTGAAAAGTGTCCCCTTGTTGGGCTCCTTGGTGGGTGGGGAGCACGGGTTATGGAGAATTTAAAAGAAACTCCAAAACGTACCATAACTGTGTCATCAGAGTCGTATGATGAACCATGTAGTGTGGAATCCTTACCTCGCTTCATGGTCATCCATTTAAAAGACGAAGCTAAACAACTTGCCACATTGTCACCATTTATAGTCGAAAAGACTATACTTGGATTAGTCGGCAAGCTGAAATGTGTGAAGAAGCTCAGATCAGGTGATCTACTTGTAGAGTGTGAGCGCAAAGCTCAAACTGAAAATATACTGAAAATTAAGACCTTTCACGATATTCCAGTAAACTGATCCGCCCACTCTACACTTAATACATCAAAAGGCAACATTCGTTGCCGTGACTTTGCTGGAGTCTGCGACAAAGACATTGTCGAGGGCATGCAAACTGAAGGTGTCACTGCAGTCCGTAGAATTCGTATCAAACCAAACAACAATCTGCAGGACACCAACACTATTATACTCACCTTTAATAAGCCCATATTACCTAAAGTGGTCAAGGTTGGCTTCTTACAAGTCAAGGTTGAGGTATATATACCAAATCCCCTCCGAAGTTACAAATGCCAAAAATACGGCCATCATGAAGACAGATGCTCTAGAAGCCAAATCCGTGGCCGGTGTGGCGACTCCTCCCACCGGGAATCAGAGTGCAAGGCCACTCCGTACTGCGTAAACTGCGGCAAAGATCATCATGCTAGTTCCAAGGAATGCGACACTTGAAGATAGAAGAAGGAAATCCAGAGGATTAAATACACCAATAATATTCCCTATCCAGAGGCCAGGTAGCTTGTTCAAGCTAGATCATTCCCCGGCCCATCCTTCTCAACTGTAGTAAAGAGCAGACTAAAAGCAACGAAAGACGCACAAACTTAAACAATCCCGCCTGAACCACATTCTGACTCAAACATCCCACACAATAGACCGCAGAAAAACTCTACATCGACGCAAACAACATTCAACATTACCTCACCACCAAAATCACCAAATAGCTAGAAAAGATTTTAAACAAATAGGCATAAAAAAGGGTCTGATGACCCTATACAAACACACAACAGGTTTGAAGACCAAGAGGACATGGATGCAGAGGAATCTGCTTCATGTTCTCAGGGTAACTCCAGATCCAACAACAAAAGATACACCCCCGTACTTCATCCAGATAAATAACCAAATTATCTGCCACTGGAAAGGTCTAATATACAGTTGTAATGAAGAACACCATTTTACAATGGAATTGTAGAGGACTTAAATGCAATTACAATGACATACTTCTGCCTTTAACGAACATGATCCTGCAGTACTATGTCTGCAGGAAACATTTTTAAAAGACACAAATAAAACCACATTCAAAAATTGCTCTTCTTATATTGCCTACTACAAAACGTGTGACAGGGCTTCGGGAGGAGTCTCCATTATTGTAAACAACAGGGCTACACATTGCGCTATTCCCTTAAATACAAATTTACAAGCAATAGCTGTAAGCGTCACACTGCATCGAGTGGTTACATTATGTTCTATTTATTTACCACCAAACAACAACTTAGTTCCAAATTATCTAGACAACCTAATTAAACAACTGCCCACAGCATTTATTCTTCTTGAGGATTTTAATGCCCATAACATTTTATGGGGATCCAACCATATAAGCGTCAGGGCAAAAAGGTTGAAGATTTAATTATTAGGCATGACTTGTGTCTTTACAACACCAAATCACCAACATATTTACACCCAGGTACGGGTACATATACGTGCATCGATTTAACAATTTGTTCACCTTCGCTGCTTTTAGATTTTAATTTGAAGGTCACTGAAGACCTTCACAGCTGAGATCACTTTCCAATATCCCTTGAAATTATTCACCCACAAAATGATGACACAGTTCCGAAATGGAATTTATAGAAGGCCGATTGGGCCAAATTTGAAAGACTCTTTATAACTATGCTAAAGAGGAATACAGTCCTAAACGACAAAAATCCTATCCGACAATTTACATCCATCTTACTTGAAATTGCAGAAGAATCCATTCCTAAGTCCTCTCCAAATTGCAAAAGAATCCAAAAACCCTGGTTCACTAAAAGATGTAAAGAAGCTATTAGGCAACGCCGAGAGGAATAACAAAATTTAATAATCGTCCAACACCCGAAAACTTAACACAATACCGTATTATTCGCGCCAAACCTCGCCGCACCATTAAAGAAAGTAAACAAGCATCATGGAAAAAATTTGTTTCATCTTTAAACTCTCGTTCCTCTATAAAGAAGGTTTGGGACACGATCCTCAAAATAAATGGAAAGGGAAAATACAATTCATTCCAACATCTTAAGGTTAAAAACAACAAGGTTAATACCAAATATGAAATAGCAAATGTGCTTGCTGACTGTTTCTCCAAAAATTTCTCATCGTCTAACTATTCAGAAGCTTTCCAAAGATTAAAAACCTCAAAGGAAAAAACATGGTTGAAATTTACATCGAACAACTCGTGAAGTTACAACCAACAGTTTTCATTATCAGAGCTTATGGAAACTTTGAATAATGCTCATGATACATCCGCTGGGCCTGACGATAGACATTACCAGTTTTTAAAACACCTCCCAGAGCCATCTCTAACAGTCCTTCTGGAAATCTTTAATGATTTATGGATTACTGGTAATGTACCAAAAATATGGAAAGAAGCAACAGTAATAGCAATCACCAAACCAGGCAAAGATAACGCAGATCCTAGCTACTATAGACCAATATCTTTAAATAGCTGCGTGTGCCAAACAATGGAACGAATGATCAACTCTCGGCTAGTGTGGTATTTGGAAAGCAACTTAATATCTCCTTTCCAATGTGGATTTCGTTGTGGACGTAGTACCAATGATCATCTGGTTAGACTTGAAACATTTATTCGTGACGCTTTTATCAAGAAAGAACATTTAGTAGCGGTTTTCTCTGACTTGAGTCATCCAAGATAAATCTAAGTCAACAATACAAGAAAAAAGGAGAAAGGCTTCAAGACTTCAAGAATAAAGAAAATAACATCAAAAGAAGATGCCTACAATAAACCCAACTACAAGATCAATTCATAAGCACCAGATGGTTACTACTATATAAATTCTTCTACATATGCAAGACCATCATTAATTATCTTTACTACAAGAGGCAAATTGACTCCAAGTAAGGGGTCGTTAGGTAGCATTACCTAACATCCCACAAGACCCAATCCCCGCACGCACACACATAACACCTTCTAGGTGTTGGTATCGATTCAAAGATAGGGGACAGTCCAGGACAAAACCTCCTTCCTCCTGCTGTCCCATAATTCCCATCCCTGGACACGGACAATCATTTAGCGAAGGACAGCCCGGGTCGCCATATGGTATAACTGTAGATGACAATGGATATTTATTTCTGTGTTAGGATGAGTCCAATTTCGTTCCTCACCTGACAGATAAATGTGTGCTAGTGGCCATTTACAAGGAGAGGATACGATGCTATTTTCTTGGACAGTGGAATTATATACGTGACAGACTGGAGGAGTAATGTGATAACCATGTACAAACACATGTACAAAGCAAGTACAATGTTTCATTTTACCGCATTGACATCAACAAATTCATAGCTTAGATATAAAACAAACATGTTAAATAATTTAAAAACTTAAGTCTGAACTGTATCTGAAATAAAGTTATTCATTATTCGGATTAAATAGTGCATATAAATGGTACATGTAAATAGGTGTCAAAATGGTCATGTATGTAGGTGTTGACTTGGTCATGTATGTAGGTGTTGATATGGTCATGTATGTAGGTGCAGATCTTATTTATAGTTATTATAAAGAAAATTAAAGTACAAATATAGTAAATGTAGGTAATAAATAGCTATGGTTTTTGTTATGATTTAGGTATTTATGCTATTAATGTCTATAAATGCTATAAATAGCTATGGTTTTTTTTATGATTTAGGTATTTATGCTTATAACTGAAGTTAAAATCTCTTAAAGCAAGGGTAATTATTGCAAGAATTTTTATTACAATAGATTTAAATTATTGATTTTAGTTTTATAAGTGAGTCGATACCTCAGATGGGTAGCAAGGTCAAGTCATCGTTTTAAGTCGTTTACTGCCCTAAGGCTTATACGATTGCTTACAGTCCCAGGGTGGCCCCGAGTGGCCGAGTGGTCTAAAGCGCTGTCCGTTACGGATCACTGCCATCTCACCTCTATCTGCGTGGGTTCGAGTCTAAGATTCGGCGAATGTGGATATGTGAGAGAGCTTGCCAGTAGCTTCTCATGGGTGGTGGTTCTTTCTAGTGATTTCCCGGTTTCTTCCTCCACCATTAATACTGGCCGCCATGTATAGCCTTTCCTGTGCTGAAAAATGGCGTTAAACCCCACAACAACAACTACAGTCCCAGGCATGGACTGCAGTCCCTTTAAGAGGGCACTTGGCCTTAGAGCTAGGCATTTTACCTGACCACTAGGGGTCAGAGACCAAAAAAGACCTTATGAAGTATATGGTAATCGAACGCAAAGGCAAATCCGCAACTAGCTTTCCCGCTCGGGCCGCGACTCCCGCACATCAATGTCCCCAATGTTTAAGTCCACCTAACTTTATCTCAGTTAGGTGGACTAGTTTGTCAAATTTTACCAGTTTTTCCTACGGGTGTCCCTATGCCAATGATGTGTTAGCCACCTATTTAATTAACCAAATGTTCCTGGGTTGTGAATTTTGATTATAGCTTGATGTGTTTAAATTTCGCGTACTTAGGGTACACATATGGTTCTAAAATAGAAATCAATCACTTGGTATTTGTCACCTATTTTTGATATTTATCACCGCTTAGACTCTGTTTGGATTTTAATTTTGAACGCCTTGCCAAAATATCTAGTTTGACCTTGGGTCTTCCAGAGCCAAAGTGAAGACTTAGGTTGTAGGCTTATTTTTGAACAGTTGGCCGCGCGGCCCAGACTGTTTATCGCTAATTGTTTGTTCGTTCCAGGGGAGTGGATTATGGGACAGCAGGGGGAAGGAGGTTTGTCCTGGACTGTCCCTTAGCTTTGATTTGTACCAACACCTATTAGCTGTTCTGTGTGGGGGATGGGGGGTTATGGGATGTCAGGATGTGCTGCCTAACTATCCCTTTTTTGATTGTAGGCAATTCTGAATTTTATATTCTTTTCATATTGGCAATGAAAGTTATAGAATCATATCATTATGTCAATTTTACTTTTGCTATTGCCTAGGTTAAAGGTTGTTGATTTAACCTAGGGTGAAATCTATTAATGTCTTGGAGTCAGCTTGCCTCTTGTATTGAAGTCACTTGATGATGATCTTGCAAATGTAGAAAAAGAAATTCTATAATAGTAGCCATTTGGTACTGATGAATTGTTCTTGTAGATGGTTTGTTGTATGCATCTTCTTTTGATGTTTGTCTTCTTTCTTCTTTCTTCTTGAAGTCTTGAATACTTTCTTCTTTCTTCTTGTATTCTTGACTTTGGTTAATCTTGGATGCATCAAGTATGTAGGTTTGTTGTCACGTCGATTTTGATTGGATGATACAGCCGAATTTGTCAATCCTATTCTGGTTCAATTTTGTTTTCTATTAGGTTTTATAATAAAATTATGTGTTTATGGTATTTCATCCTTATTATATGTTTTGTTGTAATTTTATAAAAAAAAAATTATCAGTACTAATTAGAATATAAAAAAGTTATTATAAAGAAAATTCAAGTACAAATATAGTAAATGTATGTTATAAATAGCTATGGTTATTGTTATGATTTAAGTATTTATGTTTATAACTAAGATTTCGGTCTTTGTGCGTGTCAGGCTAATCGGTCTACTCCGCTCCTGGGAGTTAGGGATATCAGGTGGGAGGTTCCTGATTTTGCCCTTCGCTATTGGCTATGACCTATATATCCTTGTCATGGTGGGAAATCGTATCCTATATATAGAGCTATAGTTTTCAATATCCACCCAGGTGTGTGCTAGTATTAGTCCTAGCGCCTGTTTTATGTTATGGACTAGGTAAGGTGCTTGTAGTTATGTATATGTTTGTATGCGGGGATGGGTTATTAGGGTTCCCATACAGGCTTATTGAATCCCTTTATTTGGTACTGATGATTTGTTCTTATAGATGGTTTGTTGTAGGCATCTTCTTTTGACGTTTGTTTTCTTTCTTCTTGAGGACTTAAATCCTTTCTTCTTTATTATTGGATTGTTAACTTAGTAATCTTAGATGATTCAAAAATGTAGGTTTGTTGTCTCGTCGGTTTTGATTGGATGATACGGCCGACTTTTTTAATCCTATTCTAGTTCAATTTTTGTTTTCTATTTAGGTTTTATAATAAAATTATGTTTTATGGTATTTCGTCATTATTATGTGCTTAGTTGTAGTTTTATAAAAGGTTATCAATACTAATTAGAGTATAAATAGTTATTATAAAGAAAATTAAAATACACATACAGTAAATGTATGTTATAAATAGCTATGATTATTGTTATGATTTAAGTATTTATGTTTATAACTAAGGTTAAAATATCTAAAGGTAAGGAGTAATAATTGCTAGGGTTCTTATTACAATAGGTCTAAATCATTGAGTTTAGTTTTATATTTTTATAATAAGTTTTTATAGGTGAGCATAAATCTCAGAAATATTGAATTTGAGACAAAGTGAGGAGCGTTGGACTAATGCTGAATTTCCTGCTGACGTCATTGGAATGCCATTTTTGATTGGTTGTTGCAGATTTTACTTTTCAATCCTATTCTGGCCCTATATTGAATTTTCTCTATGATTAAGGCGCACCTAAAGTTCGGCCAATCAAATGCTATCTAAGATTATAGGCTTATTTATATTGTATTACCTAATTTGTAAGGTGGTTCAATATTTTACCCGGCACGGGGAAGGAAGAATTTTGTCTGGCGGGCGAAAATTAATGTTTTAATTTTGCTGTCTATTAAAGTTTTAAGGATCTCTTTGTGGAAAATTTATATTATTGAGAAGTTTTTAAGATAATGATTGGAGATATTGGTGCGATTTTATAATATTGCCCAAGATAAACGTAGCTGAGTAAGTATTTATTACTTATAGACAAAGAAATTGTTGAAACTGATAGAGTTTTTAGAGTTAGTCAATTTGCTTTATAATTATTAAGAAAGGGAATATTTTATATTGTTAGTCATAGTAGAGAGTTATTGAAGGTAATAATTAGATTTAAATTTTAGTTAGATTCATTATATAATTACCTTGTGTCTAGTAATCCATTAATGTTAATAACAACAGTAGATTTTGAATTTTAATGATAATAATATTTATATTCGCCATTTAATTAGATTTTAATTTACATCAGTCTTTTCTAAGTGTAGTGTCCGTTATATGTAGTGAATCATTCAATATTATCCTTAAGGTCCACTATATGATCTGAGAGCACAGAAAACACGTCCGCTCTGTTCAACGGTCAAATCCAAATCCGAAAATCGCCATGGGTAGCTAGATAGTCGTCGTATTATCATTATAGTCATTTGTACACGCTCGTGGCGCGTGGACCTTTTTAACCCCCTGGTGGCTCACGGCCTTATCCGGATGTTGCTTTTCAGTGACATTGCTATCCATTGGTGGCACTTAGCCCCGGGCTTGGCTTTTGGTCATAGTGCTTGACCTTTTTAATGATGACCTTAAAGAACCTTTAGTAGTCTCATTGAAACAACCCAGAGCGCCTCCACGCCAGACTCGGAAAGGGCAAAGAAAGGAGTCAGGTAAAGGGTCGCCCCTGCAGAGCCCCCACCACTTGATGAGTTCTGTAAGGCTGTAGTTCCTACCCCAGGTCGACTTCACGCTTAAATGTCAATTGAAACTTGTAATCTTTTCTTATTAGTGTGATAGTTGTGGCCCGGGGCGCTTTCCTTCCATGTTGTTTTCCTACCGCCTGTCATCTCTCTTCTCGTAGTCCCATTGGTCTCGCCCGGTGGTGAATGTCGTGTACGACACTATCATTACTGTTTAGTGATCTATTGCTTTCCTTTTGTCTATTGTGGGTGGGAGTTCTTTACTATCTGCCAAACATGTGTGTGCCACATAGGTTCCAAAAAAAACGCGAGTTGTGAAATTTCCTATTGTGTTTAGTATTTTGTTTTTGTGTACTGAGCGCACTTTGTGTTTTCCGAAAAGATGTCAAATTTTAGGTGGGTAGCAGGTACCCGTTTGTAAGTTTGAGATCTTAATTAGTTTCTTTGGGTAGTTTGGATTTAAATTAAAACCAATCATTCCTTTAAGGGCCACCTGCTAAGTTGCTTTACCCAATGAGGGCTCAAAGCCAAAGAGAGCCCAATGTACGGCAAAATTATAAATCTTTTCATATCTCCACTGCCGTTAAAAGAACAGAGGAGTTCGCATCAGCTGCAATCTTCTTTATTCTTTTCACTCACTGTGGAGGGGCTAGATAGACGTGTGCTCGCGTTTATATACTTGGAGTACGGACGTGATGGAAAACATCCCCAATACCTATCTTTTTACCATGATATGAAACGCGCGGACTTAAAAAAAATCACTCACTTTAACTTTTTACGTTTTTGACTTACAAATACAGACACGATTTTATATTGTTAGACAAATGGAAGAAGTATATCTTTTCGAGAGTCTTGGCTAGCCCTGAAAAGGCTGTTGGTGGGGGCTTGACGGAGAGTAATGGCAATTTTGTTGAATTTTACTGTCTAAGATTACGATCCCGTCTGGCAGCAGGCTTTCCTATAAGGTAAGGCCTGCTTCTGCGAAAAGAGAAAGAAAAGTGTTTGTTGTCTATTCGACAGTCCACAAATCCTCTATCTGGTTCTTGCAGCTGATGTTGTTGTTGTTGCTGCTGCTGCTGCTCTTCACTTTGCCTCTTCTGCAGTCTGTATTTCTCAGTCCCTTCGTCTCGTTCTTTCTCATTTTCCTCTCTAAAGATATTTTCTATGAGGTCTTTAACAATAGAGAGCATCCTGACATTCTCTATCTCTTCAGGCTATGTA
Source organism: Potamilus streckersoni (assembly GCA_016746295.1). Classification (NCBI taxonomy): domain Eukaryota; kingdom Metazoa; phylum Mollusca; class Bivalvia; order Unionida; family Unionidae; genus Potamilus; species Potamilus streckersoni. The sequence goes on from JAEAOA010002347.1 coordinate 58,346, forward strand.
TCAGGCTTAGCCTGACACGATGTAAAGGAACGGTAGCTTCGTTGAGTTTAGCTAGTCTGGAAGGCATCTTCGTAGGTTGACGAGTCAACAGTGAATGGTCAGACTGACCGTCTTTGGATTATAGTCGCTTATTGCCTGGTGGCATTTGTGCGACTGTTTGTGGCCCTGGGCTGGACGTATGTCCCTTTAATAGAACGCTTGGCCCCGAGCTGGGCCTTCTGGAACTTTGAAGAGGAAGGAAGCGCCGCCACATTCCCCGCCCGGATCCCCCGGGGAAGAGTAAATAAGAAGAAAGAAGACAGGAGGGGAAGAACAACGATGGACAAAGGAAAAGAACGCTTGCCCTTCTGGAACTTTATGAAATATGGTCAAATTATATCCAGTTTTGCCTACGGGAGTCCATATGACAATATTATGTTAGCCACCTTTGCAATTTGTCGACTGCCTCTGAGTTGTGATTTTTGATTATATTAATGTTTGAATTTTGTGTACTTGGCGTACTTATAAGGACCTAAAATTTCCTTCAATCTGTTGGTTGGTTGTCACCCATTGTGTTTTTTACCACCGCATAATTTGTCATGGTTTTTAATTTTGACCGCCTTTCCAAGGGATCATATTTGTTCAAAAGGTAATCAGTGCCAAAGTGAAGACTGAGTTATGGTATATTTTGCTTGACAGTTAACCGCGCGGCCACGCACTGTCTCACTACTGCACTTAATCGTGTCCGGAAAGGGGATTATAGGACAGCAGGGGGGAGAAGGCCAGTCCTGGACAGTCTCTCACCCTTGAAGCGATGCTAACACCTTTTCTGGCGCCCCGCATGTGAGTGTGGGGTGGGGACCTGTGGGACAGCAGGCGGAGCCTCCCAAACCGTCCCCCGCCTCGAGGTCTCGGCAGCTATTGGATACAATATTCCTCTACAATGGCAATGTTTGAGACCCAGGCAACCACCGTACAGCAACATCCCTTCACAATGGCAAATGTATGCTGTAACTCCTCTCACACTGTCAGCTGACTCCGCCCTTGCTGAAGCTACGAAAGTTATATAACTTTCACATGGGCTTTCGCAAATGGTCAGACTGCATCCGCATGTATTATTATAGTCATGTATACACTTTCGTGTTTTATGACTGGTTAAAGCCCTTAAAATGACTAGAGGCCCCCCTCCTTTTGAGGCAGAGCTCTCCAATGTCCCAGTGCTGGACACTTTTTCTTGCCCCGGCGCATGGACCTTGTTAACCCCCTTGAATGGCTCACCGCCATAGCCGGATGTCACTTTTTAGTGGCATTGATATCCTGGGAGGCACTTAGCCCTGGACTGAGATTTTGGCCATTTTGTTTGGTTTTTAATCGAGACCGTGAGACCTTTGTTATTCATCATTGACACGATCCAGAGCGCTCCAACGTCCAGCCGCTGAAAAAGGCAAAGGAAAGGGAGAGGAAAGGTCTGCGCCATTATTACCACCGCAAGTTCAGGTCCCTGAAGCTGTAGATTTCTACCCCAGGTCCACACCCACCTTATCTGGCTACTGAACGACTCAGCCTATGAAGAGGACGAACAGATGTGTCCAGAGGAAAGAAGAAAGAAAAAATAAGAAAAAAAGTCAAAGAATCAGTAACTTCAAAAGAAGAAACGAATAATAAGAGAACAATCAATTTGAGATTTATAAATCGCTATTATAAATCCAAATCTACAAATACTGAAGATTAATCAAAGCTGCAACAAAGCAACAAAGAAACAAAGATAAAATAGGAAACAAAATCCAGGAAGAAAGAAGAATCAGACGAGGGGGTTAAAAGATTCTCTACCACGATAACTACAAAGGACCCGAAAGGAAACAAAGGGAAAATAAGGATGAAAAAGCACAGGATTCGAAATTCACAATGGAAAAAGATCACGACGCCAAAACTCCTACAGTTATTCACAGTGGACACAATTAACGGACAAACGAACACACCATAAAGCCTAAAGGTAAAACCAACTACTTATCCATTCTCATATCTATATCAATAATCCTTTTCATATTCACGTAAATTTTACCATAAATAACAATTTTAACAATCACCTTATCAGTAACATAAAACTACCATTCAAGCAATTAAAACTATAATATAATCCTAAACTGGAGTATAAAATACAATAACTGAATCAGTAAGCATTAATTATAGCTATAACATAACACTACAGTAAACTAACCGCCATAAAAACCAAATTCTATCAACACTATTTCATAAGTAACTAATCCGCCAAAACCAACTTTAAATAAGGTTACAACAAAAACTTTACACCCAAAAACATCATCAAGCAAACTCACAACACCAAAAAACCGATATGGCACACAAACTAAAACTAGCCTTTTAGAAAAACAGAAATTTGCGCAGAGCAAATCAATGGGATCTTAAAGCCATGAACTTCCTAAAAGAAATTTATTCCAAAAACGAAACAACAATACCACCACCGACCCCACCACCTGCCCTTGACTCATCCATACATACAACCAAATTACTATTCACACCCACAAGCCTAAACAAAAGGAAGAAAGGAAATAATCTGAAATCACCTACGAAACAACTATATCCCAAACCATCAACACAAAGTGAAATTATCACAAGAGTAGAAGACGCAATAGCATATCTTCATGTAACTAACAAAAAGAAACACCCAAAAACATCAAACGCAGGGAACACTTCGCAAAACAAGGTAAAAAAATCAGAAATCTAATAAACAAACCTTACAACTGTTGTGGAAACAACCACAACTACCAGACTTCATGAGCAAATTGATCTAACCACGCTCAAAACAATCTTAACACCAAATAATATAAAAATACAGGTACCTAACAAATATCAGAATTAATCACAACTCCCCATCTAGGGAGGGCAGTACCCTAAAAAAACACAAAGGGAATTTATTCCCGGGGCAAAACTACTAACTGCAGTCTCAAATATGCACAAGACAGTCAAACACCGGGACCGTCCAAAACCCACAAACAGATGAAATAAATGAAATACTCCAAGCTATCCGGAATGAGACTAAGCAACAAACACAAAACACCAACACACATGAAACGCTAATATTCACAGAATTTGAAGACTTTGCAACAGAACCAAAGAATAGGAACCCCTTAAAGGTCTACCTAAGGGTAAAAACCACACGCAAAGCAAACAAAAAAACACATCAATAACAAAACCAATAACATCAGCTCACAATCAGGAGTCTTACAACTTCAAGGTAACTAATAACAAAAAAAGGAAACTATTACATGACAACTCACTACTACCCCCGGAAAAGAAACATCTAACCATAAGGAATTATTCCAGCCCTAACAACAATATATTGAAATCAGCGGTTACAATCAAACACAATCTAACCCAAGCAAAGCAAAGCATTCCAATCAAAACAAAACGCATCACCACCCTAGATACCTTACACTATACCTCTCATACCCAACAAACACACAAAGTCAACTAACTGATACAGCTATCCAAATAGAACTCCTCAATCATAAGCAAGGACAAATCTAATTGATACACACCAAATCACAAGATACTATCATTTGTTGCTACTCAGGAGCCCAAATTAGAGCCTACAAAAGAATTAAACAAATAGGCAATACTCAAGTAACAATTACAAACCATCAAGCGAAATCACACAAAAATCACAATTGCAGCCAACAAAAACAAACAAATAACACACAAGGAAAACGGAAACCAAACATAATAGCTAAAGAAAACAAAAATAACATTATGATCTGGCAATGGAATTGTAGGGGTGTCCATTCAAATTGCCTTGAACTCTTAGCAACCCTACGAGAAACAGAACAAACACCTATGATAATCTGCCTACAAGAAACCAAGTTAACGACCAAAAACGAAACCCTTCCGAAAATCAAAAACAATGACAACGTATACCAAAAGCAAAGAACAAATAGCAAAATGGGAAGCGGAGTAGCAATATACGTGCATAACAATCTACCAAACACCAAACTACTTGAAATTCCAGAAAATAACAACACCGATCCAACAGAAATCATAGGAATTAGCATACCAGCACATACTAAAAACATTGAACTGTACAATATCTACAACCCAGCTGGACACACAATTGATCCAAGCTACACTCTCAACAGCATCCTTCAAAGCCACAAAAAACAGTCATTATATGTGGGGATTTCAATGCCCATCACCCATTCTGGAGAGGGCACCGTACCGACAAGAGAGGAGAACAACTATACAAGTTCATCGACTCAACAAACCTAACAATCCTCAATGACTGCTCACCAACTAGGATGAACCCCCATTCGGGCAATACTACAGCACTAGATTTAACAATAACACCCGACCTAATTCATGACACCCAATGGGAGGTACTACATCAATATACCATAGAAAGTGACCATTTCCCAATCCAAATTACTATCAAATCAGAAAGACCCGCAATCATACAAACCACAGAACCAAAATGGCTATTTGAAAAAGCAAATTGGACCAAATTTAAACAAAACCTTCAACACATAACCTTGGCCGAAGTACAGCACTCGAACTCCAACATACTCTATGACAATCTAGTCTTTTGCATAAATCATGCAGCAAATGAAACAATACATAAAAAACATCTTAATTCAAACTACCCTGGTGGACCTCCGAAAGAAAAACAGCCATAAGAAACAAATAAAACAAGCACTCAACAAATACACAACACATAAACAATCATCCAATCTAAATGAGTATAAACGACTAAAAGCAATAGCTAAAGAATGCCAACCAAAGAATCTTGAAAGCAATATTGTTCCACTCACACGCACAAAACTAACCCAAGGAAATCTGGAATAAAATCAGGGCAATCAAAGGCATAAACAATAAAAAAGACATGTTAAGGTGGAAACTAACAATAATCAAACCAAAGCAGAAACACTCACTAGGCACATCGCGGAATCGAGCAGCAACATGAATCATACTCAAAGCTTCTTAACACAGAATAACACTAGAAACAAAATACCCCATCTCTTCACTGACCAAACCGCGCAGGACTCATGTCACTCCGATCCTCTCAATGACCCATTTTCCATCTTCGAAAGGGACATGGTACTAAAGCGCAAAAAACAAACCGCACCAGGAGATTATTCCCTAGGCTCTTCGGTGTATCAATACCTTCCCACAAACATGAAACATATCTCTATGAAACTTCAAAACCAAATATGGACTACAGGGGAACTGCCCACTAAATGGAAACAAGCACGTATTATCCCAATCCCAGAACCTAGCAAAAGCCCACGTCTGCTAACCTCATATCGATCAATATCTCTGATAATTACACTCTGTAAAATAATGGAAACCATGTTAGTTAACCGCCTAAAACATTACTTAGAATGCCAAACATCTCATTACTGAAAACCAAAGTGGTTTCCGTGGAAGCCGACCCACACTAGACCAAATGCTAAGAATAGAAGCTGACATACAAATAGCATTCAACAACAGGCACAAAAGCAGACGATATCTAATAGAAATATTTGTAGACTTTGAAAAAGCATTTGACCTAGTATGGACCAAAGGACTTATTTCCAAGCTAAATCAATTTGGTATAAAAGGGCGGCTACATAACTGGATAAGCAACTTCCTTAGCGAGCGTAGTTTCAGCGTCCAAATAGGGCAGGAAACTTTAGACATACAGAAACTAGAAAATGGGACAACTCTTGGTAGTGTAACAAGTCCCATCCTGTTCAACCTCATGGAAAATGATCTAGCAAGCAACATAAAAACACTAGTAGAACTCTCCCGATTTGCTGATGACAGCTATATATGGAAAGCTGGAAACCCCAATAGCAAAAATAATACTGCACAAATCCAAACCAGCCTCAACCACATAAAAAACTGGACTAACGTCTGGGGATTCAAAATTTCCACCGTCAAAACTGTAGCCATACCCTTCTCCCCACAACACAAAAGGTTAATAGAACCCCTTAAACTTTATCTGCAAAACGAACTAATAAAGTTTACAACACACACAAGCTTTCTGGGCGCCACCCTAGATAAAATCCTCACCTGGAAGCAACATATACTAAATTTGAAAACAAATTGCAAACAGGACCTCTCCCTCCTCCGGCACCTAAAAGTTTTAAACTGAGAAGCTATTCAAGAAACACTTCTAACAATATACCGAGTACTAATCAGATCCAAATTAGACTATGCCTGTCAAGAACAGAAGAAGAAAAAAGGAATTTTAGAGAAAGTTAGGAGCTGTTGTAAAAAGTGGAGAAGTTAAAAGAAAACAAAGGTCCTTTTCAGGGCCACTTTCTATGCCTGGAAAAGATTATAATTCTCAACAAATGAAAAAACTTGCCATATCTCTATCCCTGTGTTCTATATCTCTATTCTCTATGTGTCTGTATTGTATATGTATATGTCCCTCCCTAGAATCGTAGTGCTAGCTGCCTGTTTGCGTGTATTTAGGTCAACTAGGTAAGCTCCTTGCTACACTGTTGCCAAGTGTCCAGTACCGCGATGTCATGCCACCTGTGTCATTCCTCTTATCGCTATACAGTTGCAAGGTGTGCTAATACAAAATTCCCATTGTCCCTATATCGTCTCAGGGGTTGTCATTTGTCGCCATAAATCTTGTCCCTATATCGTCCCAGGATGGTTATTAATGATAACTGCCATTGTCGCTATATCGTCCCCATTCATATATCCTCCGCCTTTCGATCAAGTGGAGAAAGAAACCTTACATCTAATTTGTCTCCATTCTGACCTACTTTCCTTCACATGGAACGCTGTTTCCTAATGGAGAAAAAGTTACAAACAAAATAACCACTTCCTTTACTGCTGTAAAATATGTGGTGCACTAAGCGAAATGCACATCCCCAACCATGTCAAATTCACACACATTCCTACAGCTACTCACAAGACTGTTTAACGACCTGACGGAAATGGCTGAACAATGTTCTGATGGGGAAACATTTGATGCATGGAAACAGTCCATCTTTGGGGGTATTCGGTAGAGTCCGGACGTCTTGCGGAATATTTAATATTACTAAAAGAGGAGTATAATGTAAAAAGCACTCCATATGAAATTGAATGGATAAAGTATGTTGGAACATGTGATGTGATGTGCAAAAGGTATAATGTAAAATGCACTATGTATGTAGTGGTTCTGAAAAGGGTCATGATTTAATATTGAATTTATGAAGAGAACTGAATAATGACCAACTTTTACGAACCTTAGTGAGAAGAAACAAGACAGTATTCAACTAGTTTCATAAATTTAATATTAAATCATTTACCGTCTGAGATTCTTTTTATCAGATAATTTGATTTCAGTGGAAATTATTTTGATAGAAAGAAGAATGAATAATTTTGTTTATTCTGACAGATGTTATGTCTTTCATTTGTTTGCGTAAGAAATAGCCCCACGCATAGTTAAACTAGTAATAACGTTTATTGCAGTCGATTAGTCAAAGAACAAGTGTCGAATAAACAGAACATTTTGGACAGACAAAATCCTTTATAAACTCAGAATGTCCAATGCTCGTCTTGTCACATTTTTTCATTCAGTACCGGTTAGCATTAAGCAGAGTAAACGATCCGGGTTTACGTAACTTAACATGCCACTTTTACACATTACATTGCTTCAATATTCATTTCAAAAAAGGTTTCCTGGGTGAGGAAATTCTCGTATTTAATGTAATGTTTTTGTGACTGGATATTTGCAGTATTTGACTAGGAACAGTAGACAACTGAATATGCAAACAAATGTTAATTTTTAGTCTGAATTGCATCATATATTTACCGCGAAAATATGCAGTGGTTGGATTAGCGTCTGTCACTTTGGATACCATTTTTCCATGTACTTCTACGAACAGAGGTGAATTTATATACTTTTGTAAATTTACATTTAAACCACGCTTGTATACAGCGCGGTTTCCATGTTTGAGGTTTACCGACCTCACCCAACCTCAACTTATACACTCACTATGAACTGAGCAATATCCTTAGTTTTACTACTTGCTGTTGTCGTCTTGTGACTTTATCCATTTTTCTTATTATGATATGTTATACATTACATAGCAAGCCCCTGCGGTGGTAACTTGGCTATGTTCATACAGACGAGACAATTTGTTCCCAATTACTTTCGAGAAAGGAATCAAACAATGGCGGCCAAATTGTTTATTGACAACAAAAGATTACAAAAGGTGGGCTTACAAAGTTTTCCTACGATCTCAGCAAATCAGTAAAGAGAAAACTGCATAATATTTTCATGGGCTTTATTTTGGACGAATCGGAAATCACATAAAGTGATATGTTCACGTTTAAATATAAAATAAAATATTAAACTGCATATAATATCGGCAATGTGCACAGACTATGTGATAGAATATGTACCACGTATGATGCAATAAGCACCACATATAGTGGAATATGCTCCTCGTACAACTTATATCGGAATATTCATCACACACAATGGCATAAACACTAGGCATAAAGGAATATATACCATGTATAATGAAATATAGACTAAGTATAATGGAATAAGTACAATTTGCAACAAAGAATACTGTACGCATCTTGGACAATGAAATATGTACAACATTTAATGTGTGTGATTGGGATTCTGAACGTAACTATAACAATGTTGTAGTCATGCAACATATAATGGAATGAACACCACGTATAATAAGCACCACATATAGTGGAATACGCGCCATGCACAATGGAATGAATATTACACATAATGGCATAAGCATCTCACATAATATAATATACACACGACGTATAATTGGATATACGCCACGTGTAGTGAAACATATACAAAGTATAATGGAATATCCACCATGTATAATGAAATAAGCACCAGGTGTAAGAGAAAACACTACGTATTATGACATCTCTACCACATGTAATGAAAAAGGCACTATCTATAATGGAATATGTAACACATATAATAATGTATAATGTAATAAGCACCACATATAAATTAATAAGTACCATGTACAGTAAAACATCCACAACAAATAATGGAATATGCAAGACGTATATGAAATATGCATCACGTATAATGTAAAATGCACTACGTGCAGTGGATAAGGTAGCATGCATGACGTATAATGGAATCTACACCACGTATAGTGAAATATGCCCCACGTGTAATGGAATATGCACCACGTAAAATGGTGTTCCGCATATAAAGCCATACTATGAATTTATAAATTTGAATCTATCAGAATGTATCTGTATGTTAGAGGAATTTTTTTAAGCTAGCAAAATAAATGAATAAAATAATAATACCCGGTGATTAGGTGCGTAAATCCATTGCTAGATGAATACCGATGGTGGGTGATGATTATTTTGATATTTTGATATTTTGATAACATGGTTATTTTCCTTTAAGAAAAGATTGAAAAGTGAAGAAGATTCTTAATTACTATCACTGAATGAGTCTTTCCATAACAGACTTAAATACCAAGACTCCAACAGAAACTTCGTCCAGACTGTTGAATAAATGGAACCAAATCTCAACAGTTATTTTGCTAGCAACTTTGTGAAGGAACGTCATACTACTGATTGCGATATTCTGATCGCAGTGTCGTGCAAAAGGCCGTATATAAGAAAATAATCAGAATAATACAAAATCTTGAAAGATATTGGTATTAAACATCAGTGGGTGTCATGAAAGCTAGATAATATCAAAGTTTCGGCACATTATGGGCCATGTAATTTCTCCATCGACTGAGAACGCGAACTTGTATCACAGGCGTTGGAATTAATGCGACTGATTGGCATTATCCGGGTAATCCGATTTAAGTCGAAACCTTCAATACATGACTTGACAAAGTCACTGCTGAAATGGAAGTAGCCAACACAAAGAGATACGGGATACAGTAGGGGCTCCTTAGTTGAGACGCTATTATCATTCTGAGATTGATATGGTTCAATGATCGTCCTAGCATTTACGAGTATTATTGTTTTTAAAATATATGTAGGATGTACATTACCCTTCACAAGTTCGTGTGGTAAGCTTGCTAAATAATAAAGCAATCTACAATGTCTTCAACACAAGTCCGTCCTTCAAAATATTCCAACGCTCCAAATGATCGATATTATTCACTCAAGTCTTATTCTTACCAGATGAGCGGTGTTTATCCCCAGATCTGCTTAAAAAGTGGCATACCTTTCTTCATTCCCATTCCAATCAATATGCCTGTCATATTATTATTGTCATATGCACGGTGTTTCTTCCCAGGTCAGTTTAAAAAGTGGCATACCTTTCTTCATTCCCATTCCAATCAATATGCTCGCCATGTTATTATTACCAGATTAGGCACTAACTCAATTAATTGTGAAATAACTAGTTTGGAGCACTTCCCCAAAACTATTGGAATCACGAGGAACTTCGGCAGCCGAACAGAGAGGTGGAATCTCTTAATTCCAAACGGAACATTTGAACGTCTTTTCATCCTGAACTCTTTTAAAGTTAAAAAATCGGTTAATGTTAAATAGTTTCTGTAGCAACCATTCACTTGCTTCTAAACTTTACTTCGATTAGAAAAACGGTGAGATTTATTCAAAACGGCGGTATTGGCTTTAAGATAATATTGCTTATTTGTTACCTAAATGTCCATACAATAATATTATTGTTTGTATTTATATGAAAGGTCAGGGATTTTTTAAAGTTAACAGGTAGAAGTGATTTTTAATAATTAAAGATTAGTAATAGTTATTGAAATAGAAAAGACTTTTCATAAATATTACATATTATCAAGAAAAACAGGGTGATCCAAACGAAACTGCGGAACTTCAATTTTCGAAAGAAAAAAGACAAAATAAATGTGTATCAGCATTTATTAACACACAGCAGTATCAATCATAATGGTGACTGTGTTTGTATGACTAGATTGTTTTATTAATGTCAGCATCGTCTTCATCAGCTGAGTCGTGATTTATAACTTCCGCTCAGTTAAATCATCGACAACTTGTTGAATATTGTTGAGAAATCAATCTTTATTAAAATTCAATTTAAGATGATTCATGGAGCTTTCGTCTCCATTGTTGTCAAATATTATATCACTCATAATATACACAAACATTTAAAATGCTATATATCAATATTTCTAAAAAATCTTATTCGATGGAGTGATTATATTGAATGATAAGACGGAAATTAACATTGTTGACGCCATTGAATGGTGTTTTTATTCATAGAAAATATATCCGGGCAGATTTTCCATAAAATATTTGTTATACCCACGCTTTGTGCGTCGGGCAGTACGTGAACAGAAGTTATTATTTAGATATCGTCAAGGAAAAAGTCGCGTACAATGTGTAATGGTGTATGTGACAAGGAAATCCAACCAACATTTACGTTCATACATAATACAAAAGAAGCTTTTGTTTGAGCATTCATTGCATGACCAAAGTCGTATCAAAACTTTTGATCAAACCAGACTAAGACTGAAACTCGTTATTTGATTGGATTCTTCAATCATTATACATTGGTACGGTGCAAGAAAATGGTCTGTTGCACAAACTAGGATTGCATGCAAACTGTATAATGTTGATCAGGTAACAGCTTTGTTGACTGGAAAACATTGTTTTAGGTTAATGAAAATGGTATCTCTTCTTTCCAGATTTATTTCCTAATACGAGTTGATAATTATTTAGTATTGGCTGTATGTGTTTTCCGATTCAAAATTTATCACTTAAATTGGGAAAAAAAACATTTGATAAAATATCCAACAAAATCACATATTTCCTAATCCAACCAAATATTTTTAGATATATGACGTTGAAGAAATTTAAAAACAAATAACAACACTTGGAAAAAACTAGCAAATGTTGAGAAATATTTCGACTACAAAAGGAGGTCACCATAAATATCAAAACACAGAAAAATCTAGAAAGAATGGACTTCAAAATTATAATTGGGAATCAAAAGGAAAAAAACTAATACGGAAAAGCTTCGGAAAGTATATAATGAAAGAAACATATAGAACTACAATCTGCCCTATTTCACAGCACCGGAAAATCTAGACCACGTATTCAACAACTGTCCCAAATATAACATACAAAGAATTAACTTTCAAGAAAGCCTCACAAAAATAGGATCTCCAGCCAAAATTCTTGACTTCTTAGATAAAACCAAAATCAGTAATATAGAAAACACATATAAGAGTGCAATACCTTTCATAAAACAAATTGACAAATACAATAAAATCTGACCAAAACAAACTGTAACACAATAAAAACAAATAGCAACAGGTCAATAACCAAAATCCGACTAATACATCAATGGCAAATGCTCGAAAGACAATACTTAGGATGGCGGAGGGGGCGTAGGGGGCGAAAAATCGGGCAATATAGGTAAAGCTGAACATCGTCCGCTTAGAGACTGTCTTATACCAGTGTTTATACGGCGGACCCGACAGTGACACATGTCATTTCCCATGTCAGTCAAAGAATGTTATCATCAAACTAGAGAAATATTAATAGTCATGGGTCAACAATATAGGCATTGCACAGAAAACAGCATCCTTTTATAAACAATATATCTAACAGCATTCATTAATAGAAACCATGGCAAAATAGCAAAACAGCTTCATCTAATTTAATCCAATCATCAATTACAACAGTACAATATTTCCTTGCCGATGAATTGTTCATTTGGGTAAAATATTTGTAACTTTTACCAAAAAAACTTCCAACAAACATTGGGGGTTTTTTTATTCCTTTCGTATATTGTCGATACAGTATTTATCATTACTATTTAACTGTGGTCTTAAAATTACTTTATATATTGGTTTTCATAAAATACTGTGTACAGTTTTACTCATTTACAGATTTTCAACGAAATGCGAGATGTGTAGTAATATATCCAAGAATCAATGCAACACACAGTTACATGAACGATGTCAACTCAAGGGAAGTAACTCTGTAAAAACTTAATTAACTACATAATTGACTCGCTCACATAACAGTGGCATATCGAAATTAGATAGCTCTTATCTGTGTATATCGTAATGTTGTATAGGGATAAAATTACATAACTTCAGGATATTGTAAACTCAACAGCATGAGATGATTACACTAAAAAAAAGTCGCAATCAGAACATGCTTGCATATAAATGGAAAGACGAAGAAAATGGAGATATTTTAAAAATATTCTCTTCTAATTTAAACATGGTTTACATTTTGTTTGCACACACCTCTTTAGCTGTTGCTTTGGTATCAAAGATTACTTAAATTAATTAATTAAAAATATTTTATTTAGCATAGCCAAGTGCCAATAGGAGCTAGTAGTGAGTTATCGTTATTAGTTGTTACAACCACTACCAGTCAAACATACACATTGCCACTGTAGATACTTTCCAACGATAAAATGAATAAACACTTCTTAGATTGAATCGACGGTTTGGATTTCTTTAATTATGCGAAGGACATGGTTTTGGCGTTTCTGAGGAGCATTACATGACAGTATAATACGTCTAGTATAAACATTTAAAACTTTCACAAATCCGTTAATTAATAGTCTAAAATTTACACAAAATTTATAAAAATAGAATATATAAGTGGTTGACTTTAAGCAATTTTATCAAATTGCAGTTAGAAGACTCTAATCTTGTTACTGCTATCAGAGCAAATTGATTACAATGTAATTTCTGATGCGCTTTTAATTCATACAGCCAAACATTGCATTTATTTCAATTAAAACACACGTATACAAGTATGAATAAAATTGGTATGAATATAATAATTTTTATACACTTACAAAATGTGTTGATAATACACATATAATACATAGTTTACAACTTGAAATTAAAACATTGCTTAAAGGAATAGGGAACATACAATTCTAGTTGCAGTTATATTACTCGTTTGTTGACCAAGATAAATGAAATAATAGGTTGGAGCGACCTAGTTACATCGAAAACGATTTACAGTACATTATAGGGAATGAATTGCTTGAGTATTCCGTTATGCATATTTTGTCGAGTGGAAACGAGATCGAATTTACGTGACATCACATGATCTTTTGCAGCTATCGGCCATTGCTCAGCATTATATTGATTCATTGGGCTTGAGAGTAGGCAATTTATTAGTGCTTGTATTTGTGTTTGTTTTTCATGAATTAGGCTCAAGATCATACAAACGTATGGATAGTCACTCTCAGTCCTCACATACTCTTAGACATCTAGAAGATATAACCTATACATCAAACATAAGGCTTAGAAGTGCTCCACAATGTTGTGAATCACTACGCATACAGTAGTATGCACTTATTTTATGGAACCATGTTTGCAAGGTAACTGGTATGCATTTAGACTAGGCAAAAATGAGAACGTGTTTCTGATCAGCTCGTCCTAGCACTTGTTTTCCCCATAGGTATTAAAATAAAACTGTTGCAGAAATATATATAGAATTTTTTAAAAAATTAAAAACCTACCTGCCTATCCTAATTGTAAAACCAGCTCAGTAAGTAGCAATAATTACTGACCATTTTATTCTGAATAGTGATGTTTCAAAATTTTATTACTTCAGGTTGCAGTGGAGGGTTGTTTATCCAAACCAAGAAAGGGACGGAGGCTGTTGTAAAGCCTTGCAAAGTAGAGCAAACCTTTGCTAAGATTTTAACTAAATATGTTGGTGACATGTCTGTTATGTCTTTTATCCTCTATTCCTACACCAAAGTCATTGTGCATAAGCTGCTGTCACAATTTCCTGGGGATAATTGATGTCAGTTGTAGATTGACAATAGCTAGTTTTAAAGTATAAATGTAATGTCCAGTGTAAACAAGCAATATGTGCTGGATTAAGGCCTGGATTAAGGCCTTTTAGGGCCCTAAGCACTGAAAATACTATGGTACCCTGCCTCTAACTTACAAAATGGGAAATTTGAAAAAAGCACTATTAAAAGCTAAAGACAAAAATAAATCAAAATACTCGTACATGCAGATTGAAAAAGTCATATACAATTCAATAATTTCATCATCAATACTTAATTTGAATTTATTTTCTGTTGCCCGTGTTGGGCTGGTGCCCTATGCATGTGCTTAGTGTGCATAATGGGTAATCCAGCATTGCAAGTAATTTGAAGAAATAAAGAAATCTCTAAATAATTAAATACATTTATAGCTCATTGGATAATTTTTTTAAAGTTCATTATGATGGGACAAATGTTAATCTATCATTTTGAAATGTGTAATATTTCCATATCTAAAAATTTTATTGATTACATATTGTGTTGCATTTTTATTTTTTTTAAGGTTATGATGCACTCTTGAAGCAGGTGATGCTGGACTTGAAGTAGGACATTCCTACATCCACAGAAGCGTACATGTTCATAAAGGGGGACATCTCAATATCCAACACTACTCACAGCATCATATAAATAGTTCTCAAGAGATGAAATCGTCAAAAAACACAAATCATGCTTTTTGAAATCCAAGAAATTTTATGGTGTGGCATATATAAAACCAACATATTCCTCTGAGGGATATTGATTCTGATTTTTGAAACCACACAGGATAGAAGAACTTTATAGCTGTGTCTTCCCAGCTGATGCCAAATCCATGTGACAAAACTCCAATATGCTAAATGACTATTTTCTGAAAATAAATAGTTATTCACTGATAACTCTTGCTAAATTGTACTTTTATTACTTATGGTGAATTAGTTTTGATGGGTTTATTTTCTAAAGTTATTAATCTTTATTGAATACATATAGATTTGATACAAGACATCATACATGTGAAATGACTGATATCATTATAAAATTGTTCTATTTATTCCCTGTACATTGTGTATTTGAAAACTCATTAAGGATAGGTGATAAGCAAAAAATATTTCTTGTGATGATTGCAACATCATAGTATTTATTATAATTTATAACAAACCTAGTATTCCTTTCTCAAAAGTTGCATATATATATATATATATATATATATATATATATATATATATATATATATATATATATATATATATATAGAGAGAGAGAGAGAGAGAGAGAGAGAGAGAGAGAGAGAGAGAGAGAGAGAGAGAGAGAGAGAGAGAGTTTCTTGCTTTGGTCCCACTTCTCCCTGTTTAGCTCCCACTTTCCCTGTTCTGACCTAAAGACTAGCTTGACCCTGCCATATATACACACACATACACACGCGCGCACACACACACACACACAATCACAAGTAGTCACGCAACCAGTCAAAGTGCGCGCAAAAGTCGGCTACAAACTGTAAACAAAAAACGACATTGCCCTCTGTTTTTTTTTCAGACATAAAATTTTTTATTTTAACTTTTGAGATGCCCCCTTGCTGCTGGCAGTAAGTTCTGGCACCATTGTAACCCAAGGTGAAATGTATCTACGTGGTGTTGATACCTATCTGCTTACAAAGACAACAAAATTCTTGCGCATTCACATCCATGTTTTAATAGCCAAATTACCATCAACCATTTCTGGAGCAAGATGTCACTGATCAATTTCATGAAGTTGGACATATTGTACTATGATGAAAACATACCATATTCTGTTTCAAATTTGAAACTTTCAATATGCAAATAATAATTTGCTTTAAAACAAAATATGATCCGTAACGAGTGTTTATTAATTTATTTCTACTTTTATAAATGGGGATTTTAAAAGCCGTATTTTGGTATTTTCTTTATTAAATGAGTTTGAAACAGCATATGAACTTGTAATTGTGGACATCGCTCCATATAGGATATACCACTTCATTAAACTGTTTGTATTCATAAATAATTGTGCAAACTGATTTAGGAAAATATATAATATAATGGAAACAAAATTTAAACATTATGTGATAGGATATTTAGCCAATATATTTAACAATGTAGGTCAGAAACATGTCAATCTGTGTTATTTTATTTGAAACAATGCTGCAAGGTCAACACTGTCTTTCTGTTTTACCATAAATAATTAACAGCCATAAATATGGATTCCTATGAATGAGTGTTTGTAGCAAAGCAAAAAAAATACCATAGTTATATTAAGAAAAACCCTCCTTCTAAAAATAGATGCACTCACATGGTGCAATACATGATCTTGGATATTTCATTTGAGGAGAAAAGGGTCCAGTTTAGTTATATTGTGGTTTAGTTTATTGTCTATGAATAGTTACAGTAATGTTTTATTATAAGGAACAATTAAATATCGACAAAGAGTATGGTTTGAAGTCACTTTTACATTTATTCTTATGTGTATTAGGGGTTCTTTCAAAGAATGATAGAAATCTTTTTGACTGCATATTTACACAAAACTTGTAGAAAATAAAATAATTAAGCGGCAGTTTATTAAGCATTTTTACCAACTTGCAATTACAAAATTTTAATTTTGTTACTGCTATCAGTTACAATTTATTACACTGTATAGCTTCTGCTGTACTTTTTAAGTCAAATGGCCAAAATACACTGCATATACCTCAATCCAAACACATATATTGCCACAAGTATAAATAGAATCATATTATTATAAACATACATCTACAAAATGTGTTGATAATAAACATATAACACATATTTCAACTTTAAAAAAAAGCATGAAACAAAAAAGCATACTGAGAAATAGAGCACATAATTAAAATAATTTAATGCAGCTACTCTCTCTCTCTCTCTCTCTCTCTCTCTCTCTCTCTCTCTCTCTCTCTCTCTCTCTCTCTCTCTCTCTCTCTATATATATATATATATATATATATATATATATATATATATAATGTTTCTTGTTGGTTTCACATCTCCCTGTTTAGCTTCCATTTCTCTCTGTTAAGACCAAAAGGAGAAGTTACTTCTCCCTTAAATTTTTGTTTAGATAGAAATACATCTAATCGTATGTATATATATATATATATATATATATATATATATATATATATATATATATATATATAAATATATATATATATATATATATATATTTATATATACATATGCTCATGTGTTTCTTGCTTTGTGTCCACTTCTTGTTGAGCTCTCACTTATATCTGTTCTGTCCTAAAGAAGAAGTCATTTCTTTCTAAAATTCAAGTCTAACTTGACATCTTGGAATGACAAATGGCAGCTATCTCAGGGCTGGTATCATTAGAAATGTTCTCATTACCATCTGTCTCCATTTCATGATCCTCAGCTGGTTTCTCTATCCCACTGACAATTTCTGATTTAACAGAGCCACTCACAATAGCTGACCCATACACTTAGTCCCATGCATCTGTTGGTGCAACCTAGAAATATGCCTCTGAATTCAGTCACTGTAATTATCAACACATTTTCCCACCACTCAATAGGAAGTCTAAGTCTTTGACCTTGCTGCCCAGCTATTGTGTCATTTTCATTTGATATACAGTTATAATTACACCATGTATATCTAGGGGCCTTTAAGCCAGAGAATTCTGTCATTTTAAACATCAGCAAGATAAATTGATCAACATATTTTCCCACTCAGCAGGTGTTTGAAGCAGGATTGGCAAGCCACAGAATTTGCCACCCAGTTATTGTTTGCATACAGGGGACTCCTGCACACACGATTTTTCTGTATCCCACATAAAACAATTTGTGTACAAATATATATGATTAAGCATTTCTGTGACATATGATATATATAATTAGTAAATGTGTCCAATATATGTATGTTTCTGTGATTTAATTTTTATTATACAGTCTATTAAAGAATTTTGTTTTGAAGAAAAAAAATTCAGTAAATGAAGGTGCTGAATCACAGTTGCAGGATGAAAACTGATAGAAGGTGGAGATTATTAGTTATGTTATGACAAATTCTCTTTCCCATAACCTTTTACCTCATACAAGCGCCTTTTGGCACTCTACTGCAGTCGAATACAGGTGCCTTTTGGCACTTTACCTGATTCCCATACAAGCGCCTTTGGGAAACTCTGTAAACAACTGCCATTTTGAGCGGGTTTTCGTGGCGGAACCATTTAGAGATAAACCCCTGTTAGATACTACACTCTTTGGTGAGAACGGCCATTACATCAGATGACATGATAACTGTTTATGTGCTGGTCAAAATCTGCTATTTAATGTAAGTAGATCATAACTCTATCATATTCTCCATTCAACAAAATGGAGGTATATGATATCATTCAGAACTTACTAGAGTAGATTTACAACTATGAAAACTTTAATGACATAGGTAAAGGCTCTGATACTGATGTAGGAAGCCATTAGTTTTTATAAATTCTCAAATTAAGTGATGCAGACACTAAGAACTTGTAAATCTTGAGTATGTGAAATTGCCACTACAGTTGACCACACAGCTTCACTGATTTAATAGTGAACGAAGTCTCTCAAGACTTTAAAGTACATATAAATAATTATACAGCTATAATGATCATATATTACTCTTAAATATTTCCATACATAATATATTTGTACCAAAAACATAAAATGGTTACAGTTGATGCTAAAGGTAAGATACAAGTCACTGCTTAACAGGCCTATGCACAAAGGACTGCACTGTGTAACTTTGCTACATGCGTATCGAAGGGCTATAAAGCCATACAATTTAATGTGGAATAGGGTTAGAAACAAATGATGGGGAAACAAAAGCTGTTTACACAGAATTCATTTTATACCTATAGACCAAGTCTCATGTTTTATATATTTTAAATTTTATATCCAATGTTCAGAAAATATAAGGACATGACACAGTGAATTAATTTCAATGGAGTGTCTGTTTACACAAAAGACACAGTTACATACCCATGCTAAATACAAAAACTCCAAACACAAATTCTGGAAAGATAGTGAATGAATTACAAAATCTGGATTTCTTTTTCATTTTCCACATGCATGCAA
Organism: Potamilus streckersoni; assembly: GCA_016746295.1. Taxonomy (NCBI): domain Eukaryota; kingdom Metazoa; phylum Mollusca; class Bivalvia; order Unionida; family Unionidae; genus Potamilus; species Potamilus streckersoni. Next base: position 78,158 of record JAEAOA010002347.1, read on the forward strand.
GTCTGAGACACAATCTAAGGCTGAACATTGTTTTTTCACACTCTTCTACCCCAGAATAAGTTTCAATGATTACTCACTAATAACACATACAGTGAGACATGGGTGTGAACTAGATACAGAATCTACAGATACAGCAAGTTTAAGATGGATGTGTGTGTGTGTGTGTGAGTGTGTGTGTGTGTTTTTTGGATTGTTAACAATCTAAGGCTGAACATTGTTTTTTTACACTCTTCTACCCCAGAAAAAGTTTCAATGAACACAAACTAAAAACACATACAGTGAGACGTGTATGAACTAGATACAGAATCTACAGACACAGCAAGTTTAAGATGTGTGTGTGTGTGTGTGTGTGTGTGTGTGTGTGTGTGTGTGTGTGTGTGTGTGTGTGTGATTTGGATTGTTAATAATCTAAGGCTGAACATTGTTTCTTTACACTCTTCTACCCCAGAATAAGTTTCAACGAACACGCGCTAATAACACATACACTGAGACATGTGTGTGAACTAGATACAGAATCTACAGATACAGCAAGTTTAAGATGGATGTGTGTGTGTGTGTGTGTGTGTGTGTGTGTGTGTGTGTGTGTGTGTGTGTGTGTGTGTGTGTGTGATTTGGATTGTTAACAATCTAAGGCTGAACATTTTTTTTTTATACGCTTCTACCCCAGAATAAGTTTCAACGAACACTAATAACACATGCTGTGAGACATGTGTGTGAACTAGATACAGAATCTACTGATACAGCAAGTTTAAGATGGATGTGTGTGTGTGTGTGTGTGTGTGTGTGTGTGTGTGTGTGTGTGTGTGTGTGTGTGTGTGTGTGTGTGTGTGTGTGTGAGATTTGGATTGTTAACATGGCTTTAACAATTTTTCAGTCATATTGCTACAATGACTGCAAAGTGGCAGTTTATAGTGATGTCTAGCACTGGGGCATCATGCCACAGGCATATATCATGATGTCTCACCCAGTCACATTATTCTGACACCATGAGCGAAATTTATACAGAACTAAAAGCTGCATGGAAACTCTCAGGTCTAAAACACTACATTTATAGATGTTTATTTTCATGCATGTGTTATCATGTGTCTCTTCAAATGATTAATGTAAGTAAACATTTTATCACAAACTTTACATTTGTATGGCATATCTCCAGTATGCAGCATCATGTGCCTTTTCAATGTACCACTGGAACCAAGCATTTTATTACAAATTTCACATTTGAATAATCCATCTCCAGTATGTATCCTTTTGTGTATCTTCAAATGACTACTGCACATAAACAATTCATCACAAACTTCACATTTGAATGGCGTATCTCCAGTATGTATCATTGTGTGCCACTTTAGCTGACTACTGTAGGTAAACATTTTATCACAAACTTGACATTTAAATGGTTTATCTCCAGTATGTATCATCATATGTCTCTTTAATGTACTGCGGTCCCTAAATAACTTATCACAAGCTTCACATTTAAATGGTTTATCTCCTGTATGTATCATCAAATGTGTAGTCAATGTACTGCTGGTGCTGAACGCTTTATAACAAACTTCACACTTATATGGTTTATCTCTGGTATGCATTCTCTTGTGCATCATCAAGTTTTTGCTATCCTTAAATAATTTATCACAAACTTCACATTTGAATGATGTATCTCCTGTATGTATTATCATGTGCATTATCAAAGAACTGCTATTCCTAAACAGTTTATCACAAATATCACATTTGAATGGTTTATCTCCAGTATGTATCTTTTTGTGTCTCTTCAAGTGCCTACTGCACATAAACATTTCATCACAAACTTCACATTTGAATGGCGTGTCTCCAGTATGTATCATCGCATGCTTCTTTAACTGACTACTGTACGTAAACATTTGACCACACACTTCACATTTGAATGGTTTATCTTGGGAATGGGTCCTACTGTGCGCTTTTAGATCACTGTTGTACCGAAACAATTTATAACAAATTTTACATTTAATTGGTTTCTCTCCAGTATGTATCATCATGTGCCTATTTAAATGACCACGAGATGTAAACATCTGATCGCAAACTTCACATTTAAACGATTTATCTCCAGTATTCATTTTCATGCATAGGTATCCAGACCAGCAGAAATAATCTGAACAAAGAGAAGGCTACGAAGTATTCCGATTAGCAGAACAATATTACTAATCAATCCTACGCAGCAAAACAGTTTCTTTTAGTGTATGCAATTTAAAGGTGAGCAGCACTTCAGTAAAGGAACAGGACAAGTAATTTATTTAATTCTATGTAAATAAATATTTTTTTTTTAAAAAAAAAGTCTGTCGCAGTTTTAAGAAAATTAGTGAAGATATGTGAACAATATGCATTAGAGAATGATATCTATAACACACAAAAATCAGTATGCATGGTCTTTCAGCCTACTTCTTTTAAATTATTATCACCTCCTTCTGTACATCTTAACGGCAATGCTCTTACAGTTATATGTATTTGGGCCATATTTTGAAATCGAATCAGTCAGATAATGAAGATATGATGAGACATTATCGATATTTGTGTACTCGAACAAACATGCTTCTACGCAAATTTAAGCCTTGTTCATTGAGTATCAAAATTAGATTATTCAAATCGTTTTGCTGCACTATGTATTGTGCTCCACTGTGGACAAACTTTAGTGAAAATGTGAAAAGAAAGCTAGTAATTGGTGATAGTAATAGTCTTCTCTTTCTATTAGGTCTTCCTAGATGGAAGAGTGCCTCCAACATGTTTGTAAATTATAATGTATTCAGTTTTGAGGAAGTAATGAGAAAGTATGTATATTCAATGATAACAAGACTTTCTAATAGTGAGGAATGCATATTGAAATCACTTTGGAAGTATGACATTAATTTAAATTCTCACATTGTTAGTAGATGGAACCAATTACTATTTATTTGTGTCACTTAAATTTCATTTTTTAACAATGCATGGCGCAAATAATTGTTGTAAATATATCTGAATAATTGTACATATGTTATATATATATATATATATATATATATATATATATATATATATATATATATATATATATATATATATATATATATGTGTGTGTGTATGTGTGTGTGTGTGTGTGTGTGTGTGTTCTTTTATGTTCACAATGATTTTACTCTATATCGCATAGTCTGAAATAAAGAATTCTTATCTTCTTATCTTATCTTAAATAAATTTTATTTCATTTGAGTAACTGATTTCCAAATGACTCTCACCAAGGGCGAACAGACCCGTTTTCTAAAACAGTCCATTCGTGAAAATAAAGCTTTCCAAGAAAATGAACAAAAAAGCAACTCGAGACCTATAACAGACAGAGGTCTCTCTAATTGGGTTTGCGTCTTCGCTTACGTATCCGGACACCGTCGCCCTTTCTGCTGTCTGCCAACTAAAAAATTGTATGCGATATCGCTGCCGACAATCATGTAAAGCTATTGTGATAAATGCATGAGGAATAGCTTGCACGTACGAATAGAAATTTCTAAATATCCCTGTCACCTGAAACGACAGATCTGGTGAATATTTCTTTTTGTGTGGGTAGGGTATCAACTCCGCTAATCACAAGTAAAAGACACCAGTTATCTCTCATCAATTTATTTAGTTATATGGGTATATCGCTCGTGCAACAATTTTGAAATTTCATATATATATATATATATATATATATATATATATATATATATATATATATATATATATATATATATATATATATATATATATATATATATATATATATATATATATATATATATGTTTATTGCGACTCTATGGAGAAAATATCCAAGATGGATTTGATTGTTTGTCTAGCATCAAATCATTACAAGATTATTAATACATCCGTGGAGATCATACACAGATGGAGCTTCATCAATATCGGTGATAAAATCGACATCATTACCGTCCTCGTGCAACAATTTTGTATTTTCATTAAAATCTTTAAGCACGTTGTAACATCAATGATCATCTATAAATCGTACCAGCAAAATACAGTTTATACCACTTGAGCCATCACGTTATCAGATTAAGCAACAGTCGTGTCTTACCATGCCCAGATGGACCTATGATAATTGCTCTGATAGAATTTGGTAGCGCATGATGATGCCTGGCTGGCTTCTGCTTTGGCATCGCTGAGAAATCAGTTATATCTATGTTATACAAATATAATAATATTATTGGGTTTTTTGTGGTCCATGCAAAGCACTCGCCCCTACAAGTGGATTAACAACAGAAATAACACAATATAAACAGAGTGTACTTACAGGCAAGTTAAATGTGATACAAAAAAGTATACATTTATTTCGTTTCCTGTAAATACAGGCGGAGATATCGCTGCTTAACTGGGAAAATTACCAGGGACTCCATGGACTAAATACCAAGGGGGAAAATGTCTGCTAGATATAGTTATTGTGGTCCTGGAACTCGACTTGATATCCAACTTAACGAAAATGATTAATCAAAACTTAGAGAATATCCAATAAATTAGATTGGTCAAGCGTGCCACGTTCACGATGTCACGTACAAAAATAAAGATTTCCAATATAGATACATTGTAGAGGTGAAGTTGATTCACAAGATAAAGTCTCTAAGAAAAATCATTCTCTCAGAGAATCGCTTGCTAATTGGCTGGTAAATTTTGCGATGAAAGGTAAATTAGTACTCAAGGCCGGTAATTAGTCGGCTAATTATTATTATACAATGGAATCGATTTTGCCCAAGAGGATATTGGAGGGGTGGAGCAGCGACTAGTAAACTTGATGATTCAGCGGGTGTTGCACTTCCTGTTGCCTCAAATCGATTAGCACGACAGGCAATATGTCACATATATTTACCACCAACTAAAGTATTCAGTACTCACATTTTGATGTCAGCATTCCCAATGAATTTAATCAAGCAGATATATTTTTTACCACACGATAGCATTAAAACTGGTAAACGTCAATCGCACACATAAAAATGCACGTTTATTGTCGCTGAAATTGCAAGAACTGACACTGCAGATGAAGTTCCATCTGCATTTGAACTAATTTATTAACGTGATGGTCTACAATGGCCAAAGTTGTTACAAGCTGATCATGGCACGGAAGTTATTGGTGCAATAACGTCGGTCATGAAACAATATAACGTCAAAATCAGACGAGGACACGCCATGTTTCATCGGTAACAGGGAATCTGTGAGCGATCTCATGGAACGATTGTTTGCATATCAATATGCGCAGGAAATATCATTGAATAAAGTTCAGAATGTCAAGAAATCTCGTGAATGGATTTCAAAAGTACCAAGTGTTGATAACTGCGTTAAATAATGTAATTAGTCGTGGAACTTCCAACAGACAGTACTAGGTAAAGTTACTATCAGACATTTATACGAACCTGATAAACTTGAAAGGGGTAAATAATGAGTGGCAGACACAATATGGAGTGTAACTACACATAAAAGTTTCATCGTTGTGAGATCCACGGGTAAGCTTGAAAATTACAGACTATATTTAGCTTCTCCATAACCTGGATTTTTAGGCGAACAAGTAATTGCTAAAGATACACAATTACCTTTGGCCTTCCCTTGTTATACAATGGCTCCTGGACATCTGTTACACTCAAGGCAGGTAAACATAACATTTTCACGTGTATGACCTAGATTACAATTAATTCTATCCACTTTAAACTGTCCTGGATTATTCGAATACTTCTATAGCATTACTATGTTACAGCTCAAACGGTGATAATTCTGTAGCTATTTCACTGTCATGACAAATTTAGTATCGAGATCGAAGTCGCATTTCGTCTTTCGATATATTGCTTATAAACAACTAATTTTTAAATTACTACATCATCACCATTGCTAGTAGTTTGATTATTATTTACTGAGAAGACTATGAAAACCCTTCGTAGCTGAGATATTCGTCTAACTAGAGACACTGCCAGATAAATTTAATTCGACCATTCGATGCAATGATCAACAATCCAAATATTTGTATCGGAAATAGCTAATCCTTGAATCGTTACAACATATTCTAGCGTCGATGGACATTTATGTATAATTATCGCGCTCTCACCAACACTCACGGGAACTAAATCAATATCGTTAAGAATAAGCTTTTCTTTCTCTGACGATCCAGGAATTTCAAAGTCGATATTTCGTGTGCGTCTGTCTATCAGACAATAACACAATGGTACAGGTAAATCCAAAATCGTTTCTTTATGTAACAGAAATAGTTGTTGTTAAAGTGAATCGCGATCTAACTTTCGACTTGTAACTATCAAATCAACAGGACTCCATAAATTATAAACCTCATTTATATGTTGCCGGAATTATTTCACGCAAAATTTCACACTAATCTGGTTGTAATCTGATTAATTTATTAAACTCTTTTAAATAATCCCAATGCGCTCGGTAATCATCATTTTTTCCTCATTGCAATTACAAACGTTTTTAACCATTTATGCGGAAATGATTGAACGAAAGGTGGTGGTTGACCATAATCGACACACATTATCACAGCAGTATGTCTTCTCAACAGCCAACAAGAATTATGTTTAGCACATCTAGAGACACCCCAAATAATTATATTAGGTATGTATATTTTGTCCATTCGCTCAATAGCCCACGCATCTCCTTTCCATCTAAAGAAGTTATGTTAAGTGCAAAAAATTTCACTCCACGTTCTCTCATTTATCTAGCGAGTCTATGTGTAAGTATCAAAACAACCATATCAACATTCTGAAATAATTCAATCACACGTGTTCTTTTACCAGAACCACCACATGCGTTAAGATAAATGGTTTCATGTCTGGTCACGGGATTATATATTGATGATGCTGATAATTTTGACATAAGAATATTGTTATTATAAATATCCTTAGATTCAACGTAGGTGGATTCAGAATAACTGAGGATCTTTAATTGCTGTATTCCTCTTTCTCCCCATCATGCATAGAAACCTATCTTTAATAATTATGCGTATTTTTATTTGCATAAAATGAATTTGTGACAACTGTAACTGCCGTATTAGGAAAAAACAGTTTATCATCAATAACAAAATTTTATAAAAAAAAAAAAAAACACGCGAGCATTGAAGATCTTAAATGAGCAAACTTTGGTGAATCATCATCAATAGAGTTCACAACTGTACATAATTTAGTTATTTCCGAAAATTAAACATTATTGTAGCTTATAAATATGCCTTTCTCTATTGTATAAATAATTATAAAATCGGATGAGCATCGTCATGATTATTCTTGTGCAATGTCGTTTGTGATTACATGAACCAGCCTATGTAAAGTTGCAAATTATTTTTCTGCCGAGATCATTAGCTAGTTTATTTTCATATTTAATTTCATCGAGATCACGCTCAAAGATTTTGTCAAGAACAGACCTCTCAACCACAATTAAGTAGACTTTTCTGTGGAGGATAATATATTATTGCTTCAGTGAGCGTCAATGATTTTAATAGTTCAGCATTAATCATTAAATGTAATTTCGATCGATAAATTCAGCTACCAAGTATTTTCATTTTTACACACCTTCAATACATGTTGCAAATAATATAAACAGATCAGCATTTTCAAAGAAATAAAGCAGCGAAGAATATTTCAATATTTTATCCCTGAATTAATACAGGAAACACATTCCTGTATTTTACTCTACCGTAAAACAGAAAGCTTTAATCAAAGGAAATAACTGCATGGATGTATAGATAAAACAATACTATAGAAGGAACAGCAACAATACTTGGCTTCTGGCATAGTTCTGTTAGTCAGATGAATGGAAGCCTGAACAGATTGTTGTTAGTTCTATATGTCTGTGAAAGTGTACCATTCAGAAATCAAAACATGAGTTTTTGCTATGATGCATTTGTGTCTGATTTTTTGTATATCTGCATGTATATGTTCCCAGGAAGGTAAATCAGCATTCCGTCATGAAGCAAGTTTGGTTTTCATTTGTTTGACTGACTACGTACTTCATTTATATACCTGTATGCGCGTGTCTTTTTAACGATTTTTGGATGATATAATTATCAGCGCTTGCACTTGCAAAGGTATATACGTATTGGGGCCTAACTCTATCCACACACACACACAGGTATAATACATTCCCAATTTTTCTGATTTACAGCAACGAAGGTGATTTGCCGCTTGAGTTTTCCTATTATGTATCATTTCATGTATGAGTTCCGAACATATCTAGGAAAACAGCATCTATAACTCAAATGGTAACGCATCTGACCTGAGATCACAATGTTAAATTAACATATGTTCGAATTTCCACAGACACCACGTAATTGTTTTATTTAAGTAGGGACCAGTTGAAGATAGCACAAGTATAATTTGAAATACAACGTGGGTGTTACGTCACCGATTTGTGCTAATTGCCAGTTTAGACATCAAAATTCATCGGAGGTCGCGTCACTTGGATCGCCCTATGGACATATCGTTTGGCAATCTAGGAGTTCAGTGTGGGTTGTGTCGGCGCTTAAATTTGCATTGATCGATAATATGCCTGTTGGACGTAAAATACTTGATGAAAACTACCAACTTATGCAACCATATGTCTCTATATAGATAAAGTACATACACCCATGAAATGCTGTCAATAAGCATCACCCTTGTCCAGGTATCTCCTTTTGACAAAAATTAAAGAATGCAAATACCTCTTTTATTTTAAACGAATAAGTATTATTTAAAACATTCCGTAAATATTATTGCTATTTATGCGATTGAAAAATTAGAAAGTGACGGTATAACAAATTCTGAACAACTCGATACTGTAAAAATCATTTGTGATTTTTAATCATTGCGTAAACGAATATACCAAAGTAAATATGCACTAGCAGCCGAATACCGGTTTATAAAATTGCTCCAGAAGGCAATGACATAGTCATTGGCGACTGTTGATAACGCACAAGTTGAACAAATTGTTTTACTGGCTTACTTGAATGAGAAAATGAGATAAAAAAAATGTACAGGGAATAGATTGTGAGTCTGCGTGTAATGTTGTTGAGAAAGATTATATACGACTGTAAAAGTGGAAGTAGTGACAGTGCCTTGTAAACAAAGAAAGTTGTGACAAAGTTATATCCGAGGTTTCTATAATATATCTCTCTTATCAATGGCAGAGTCACTCTTAAATGTTTTACTGCCTAGCTTTGTTAAGTGGTAGGTTAGTCCAATTTTGAAAATTGTTAGGGCAAAACCTTCTTCCATTGTCCAACTGATTTTTGTGATTTTTGTACAAAAAAGAAAAATTGTTGTCTAATTTTTCTATTTCTTTTTTTTATTGTTTATTGACTGACTTTTCAACGTCTTAGTCTTTTCTGACTGAATTCTTTAATAAACAAAGAATTACAAAATTAATTAGAGAATGGCTAAGGATTTTGTCCCACATAAAATCTAAAATTGGACTGACCAACAATGTCTTTGTTTACCCAATTTCACAGAAAGTTTGGCAAAATTGATCATTCTGTAGACTTAACAGAGAGCATTAATCTAATCGTAATATTCCTTGTGCTTGTCAGGTTTAATACAGGAATGTGCATAATTCAGAATCTGATCTCCATAACATGCAACCTTGATAATACGTTTTCGTTGCATATCATTTAGCTGTTTCTGCGCTAACAAAAATGTTTTATTACCGTGATCATAAATGAGTATATTAACACCACATTTTTTGGGGGGTGGGGGTGAGGATAGGCCAAGATTGTTCTGATGACACTTTCGAGTACTTCTTTGTACTATACCAAAGCTTTCACATGTTGGTACGTTATATAATACCACATAAATAATTTTATGTGTGTACGTTAATAAAGCGTCCTCGTAGAACTTTGACTCACAAACAGAAGAATTTTTATGTTTTACAAAATGCTCTATGAGCGTAATGATCTGCAAGCTCACAAATAAATTTATAATTAATGATTCATTTCGTAAATCAAACAGGTATCCGTGTTTGTCAGTAAGTCTGAAATGCATCCGTGACAAAAGAGAATTATGACATTGCAGATAAACTAGATTAACTCTTCTAGAATAATTAAAAATCCGAGTATCGCTTGAGGTTAGCGTGTATAAAATATATCCTGAATGGATTGTTCAGGATCTACTTTGATAGCGGAAATCGATTGCATTATATCCAAGATTTACCAATAAGGAAGTTGTGATATTAACAACACGTAGTGACATATGACGACCTCCACCGTGCGGGTCGTTGTTATAATTGAGGATGTTTGCCGGTGAGGATAATTTTCCCCACCATCCTAACATCGCTGAATAAATATTCATCAATGATATAACTGACGCTTTTTGTCAGTTCGTTTCCCTCATGCATTCTATATCAATATTATGAGATCTGATTGCCTACTTCATGTTACAAATGAAGTTGCAGCATTCCAGTTCTTCTGACTGACCCAAGGGTTGCTCTCCTCTTTACTGAAATAGTTTTGGATGGAAATAATAAAGATGTATTAAAACATGCACAAAATATGCAAACACAAATGTATGTTGGTCTCATTTTGAGACGTTTTAATGGCACTGAAAAACGCTGTATTGTTTTGATGAGTGATCCCATAATTGGCTGTTTGGGAATATGGACATGTCTCATCTTGGGATTCATCACCACATTGGACTAGGTTATTTTTAAACGGAATGAGAAGTCTTCATTTACCGATCTCTTGTTGTTGCTGATGCTGCTGATTTTGCAGCATCTGTTCTTCTTCAACCAGTCTTCTTTCTCTCCTGCAGGGTAAACGTGTGTGCTTACGAACGCCGGCTTAAAACGCTTAAGAACGTAACTTACTTTTACCGACTTTAGAAAAGTTAATGAGCTCATCATTCTCTACGTGATTGTGCTATGTTTATCCATTGCATTCAAATCTATATTACCTGTCAAAATTATTGAATCTTTCAAAATGTGTGTGCCCGATGAAATTACTTGTATTATGGATTCATTTTATGTGATGAGATTAGCGTGTCAGTACATGGCAGGTACGTAATTACAACTTTTTTTTCAAAGGATGGAGGCAATGTTGATTTTCATTTCATATATTGGCTACAATTTTACAATACATGCAAATGTCGGTTGCATTTGCCTGACATGAACACGAATCTATCATTAAAGTGTACAAGGCATTAAGGTTACTACACCTGGTTGAAGAAGATGTGCTGCATAATATATTGTATGTATTACGTTAAAGATAGCTGTATAATAGACAAGCTCTCAAGTTGTCTAGGCTCAGTTATCCATCCTTGCAGGGATAGCTCATAAACTTTATATATATATATATATATATATATATATATATATATATATATATATATATATATATATATATATATATATATATATATATATATATATATATATATATATATATATATATATATATATATATATATATATATATTAAACCGGGAAATCCTCAGAAAGAACCACCAACCCACGAGAAGCTTCTGGCAAGCTTTCTCACATATCCACATTTGTCCACAAGTAGGGTACACTCTCAGTAGTTGACAAGCACACTTCTGTTGTGAACCTTAGGCTTTTAGGTATTGTTGGTAACAGGCAGGACTGATAAAGTTGCGCTGGCAAGCAGAGCAATGCACTCGTTTTTGTCCTTAGTCCAGACAGGGTTTAGAGGCTAAACATCCCTCCCATTTAGATTCATAACGCTTGTGTTGCTATCGGCTCTAATAGCCATGATCACATTTCTCATAGTAATATCTATGACAGGAATACAGTGAAAATGGTAATGATGTCCAAATATTCATTGTGATAATAAACGTGAATGTATTTTACCTCTTTGAAATCTTTGCCTCTAAACAACAGCAGTACACGTAATTCTTAAGAGTTTACCTTCAGGGTTTAACGTGGAGCCAAGACGCATTGCAAATTTTGTATTTCAGGAATGCCTCAAGGCGTGTTTTTTGCTAGCCCTTCTTGCTGTACAGGAGTTCTTCCTCTCTTTGTTGTTTGCTTCGGATCTATCGTTGAATAGTTTTCCAGGCTTTTTCCATTCTGCAGTGTCGTTCTTGTCGACATGGCACGGGCTAAGCATACCTGGTCTTAAGGAATGTTAATTTGAACGAGCCTACGCTTGATGCTGCGAAGGTAGTCAACCAATAACATCTTTCTGCATTGTCTTGTCCCTGGAGGAAGAGACACAAGGACCATGAACAGTATCGCTCTTCCGTTCGTGACGTGAAACTTCTCGTTGGATTGTTGCACGTGGTAAATCTTGTCCATGACATTGGAAGGTGTCACTTCTGCTGGGCTGCTAAACTCGATCAAATCAGGGGAATTCAAATTTTCGTAATAAATGGAAAGTCTCTAGGATCGTCTTCTTTGGCTTGACATTTACTGATTCAGTGTGTCTAACAAAGAAATCCACATATCGGTGATGACCCACTCTGCTTTTTTCACTGGTATGTCGACCTTAAAATCTTTAAACTTTACTTTGTACGTGTAGACCATGGTTCTATATTTTCTAGGAGATCGTTTGTACGCTTTTCAAATGTAGTAGTACTTTTCGAGGTTTACTGATGATGGTTGACTTTGAATGGGTATAGATTATGGGTTTAGATTCTGGTTCACATATAATATCTTCAAAACAGGCATGACTTTGCGCCAAAATGTCAGCTACTGTGCGAGGAGACAAATCGCATTTCTGTCTCTTACTTTCTTCTCGGTTCTTTACGAAATGATGCGATCGTTTAATTTTTATTGCAAAATGTCTAATGACTAAATTTGAAACGCCGTGGTTCCTATATATTCATGTCAGATCAGTGCTTATATAAAAGGTCGGTGGCTTACCTCTCAGTATTCATTTTGCTCTCAACCCTATCAGCACCTCCAGGTGTCATACTCTCCTTTCACAATAAAAGTCAGGATAATTGCAATATCTACAAGAACGATGGACATTGGGCTACATAATGTCCAGATCTTTATAAAGGCAAGAGCTGTGCCAGAAGAGATAAAAGTAAAGAAACCTGTTATCATTGTCAAGAGAAAAGACATTGGTCTTTAAAGTGTCCCAATAAAAAACTGCAGTGATTGGAAGAGGAGAAGGAGGAGGATGAAGAAGTGTAAACGCTCGGGAAAGGAAGAACGCCGAGACGATCTTGAAAGAGGAGACAGAAAGGGGATTAAAAAACAGGAAGAAAAAGATTTGAATCTTGTCTACGATTTTGGGATGGACTGCTAAACTCGATCCAAACAGGAGACTTCAAATTGTCGTGATGAACGGAAATTATCTTAAGCGATCATCTTCTTTGGCTTCACATTGCTGTGTCATTGTGGATAACAAAGAATCCCACACATCGATGATGAATCATCATCATCTGCTTTTTTCAAGGGTACGTCGGACTTAAAATCTTTAAACATCACTGCGTAGGCCGTAGTTCTAAATTTTCTAGAGGTACGTTTGTCCGTCTCTCGAATGTGATAATTTTTAGGGTTTGCTGGTGGTAATGGACTTTGTTTTGGTGTAGATTCTCTGGGTTTAGTTTCTATTTCACTCATCTCATCTTCAAAATCACTGGCATGAATTTGAGCCAAGACTTCCGCTACTGTGTGAGGCGACAAATCGCGTTTCTGTCTTTTACTTTCTTATCCATTCTTTATGAATTGATGCGATTGTTTCATCTTGATTACAAAACGTCAAATGAATACATTTGAAACGCCATAGCCCACTATATATTCATGTCAGACCAGTGCATATATAAAGGGCTGGTGACTTCATTTTCAGTATTCATTTTGCTCTCAAACCGATCAGCAGGATTGACGAACCCTAAAAGATGGAACTTCTGATCAGAGATTTGCAAGGTGTCATACGAAAGTTATCGTCAGACAATCCGACGTAATATTCATCCTCCTTTGGAGATTAAAGTCAATTTACTTGCTATATCTGTCAGAATAAAGGGCATCCGGTTACATAACGTCCAGACCGTCAAAAAACTAGTGTCAATAGATACAAAAGTCGAGATACCTGTTATCATTGTCAGGACAGTGGTTTTCAAAGTGCCCTAAAAACAACAGAAGCAGGAGGAGGGAGAAGGAGAAAATGAAGAACTTCGAGACGTTCAGAAAGAGAAGAAGTAAAGAAGGAGAGAAAATAAGGAGAAAGAAGAGGAGGAAACTGTGAAAGCAAATAAATTCAACAAACAGACAGTGAACCAAAACCAGACACAGAATAATTATATGAACATTTTTTAAACAAAAGTGGTGATCTGTTGCGAGTTGGATTGTAGATATTTGTACAAGAATAGAGCAGACTTAAAAAAAAAACGTGTCACCTGGTTTAGATTGTTTATAATAAGAGTCTACACACACACATACACACA